>MJUU01028645.1:80546-149559 GCA_002080025.1 Modiolus philippinarum
CAAAAAAGTTGTTTTTCAGATCCGCGCTATATCCAAGATGGCCGCCAGCGGGGATCATAGTTTTAACATTGGACCCCACGGGAAAATACTTCCAAAGATCTTCTCCTCAGAAACAACTGGGCCAATTAAAGCCAAACTTGGCCACAATAGTCCTTAGATGGTTCCTTACAAAAAAGTTGTTTTTCAGATCCGCGCTATATCCAAGATGGCCACCAGCGGAGATCATAGTTTTAACATTGGACCCTATGGGAAAACACTTTCAAAGATCTTCTCCTCTGAAACTACTAAGCCAATTGAAACCAAAATTGGCCACAATAGTTCTTAGATAGTCCCTTACAAAAAAATTGTTTTTCAGATCCGCGCTTTATCCAAGATGGCCGCCAGCGGGGATCATAGTTTTAACATTGGACCTATGGGAAAATACTTTCAAAGATCTTCTCCTCAGAAACTACTGGGCTAATTTAAGCCAAAGTTGGCCACAATAGTTCTTAGATGGTCCCTTACAAAAACGTTGCTTTTCAGATCCTAGCTATATCCAAGATGGCCGCCGCCAGCGGGGATCATAGTTTTAACATTGGACCCTATGGGAAAATACTTTCAAAGATCTTCTCCTCTGAAACTACTGGGCCAATTAAAACCAAACTTGGCCAAAATAGTCCTTAGATGGTCCCCTGCAAAAAAAATGTTTTTCAGATCCGCGCCATATCCAAGATGGCCACCAGCGGGGATCATAGTTTTAACATTGGAGCCTATGGGAAAACACATTCAATGATCTCTCCTCTGAAACTACTGGGCAAATTGGAACCAAACTTGGCAAAAATAGTCTTTAGGTGGTCCCTTGCATTGCATATAAAAATTTGCCAAAGGTCATTTTTCAGGTCTGCCCTTTATCCAAGATGTCCGCCAGCAGGGAACATAGTTTTAACATTGCACCCTTTTGGAAAGCACATTCAAAGATCTTCTCTGAAACTTTTCAGCCAATTGGAACCAAACTTGGCCACAACAGTCTTTAGGTTGCCGCCCAGCAAAAGAGTTGTTTTTCAGGTCTTTGCTTTATGCAAGATGGCTGCCAGCGGAGAACAGATTTAACATTTGACCCTTTGGGAAAACATTAAAATATCTTCTCCTGCAATTACTTGGCCAATAATGAAAACATACTTGATCACAACAGACCATAGTTGTTCCCGTTATAAAAATTTGCCTGGCTTGTCTACATCGCATTCAAGATGGCCCCAGTGGGGAACATAGTTTGACCTTGAGACCCAACGGAAGCCTATCGGAAAGCATTTAAAGATGTTCTCCTCTGAAAATATTTAGTTAATTGGAACCAAAATTAGACTCAATGGTCCCCTTCAAGAAAGGTGACAGCAGAACTGCGAACCCATCCAAAATAGCTGCCAGTCTGGAATATATTTTAACTTAAGATAATATAACATCAATGTCTATTAACAAATTTGAAAATAATGCCCTTAAAACATTGGGATTATTTTTACTGCATATGTCAGCGGTGGCCCAGGTGAGCGATACAGGCTCTTGAGAGCCTCTTGTCTTTACAGACCTGTGAATTAACAAGTAAGACGCCAAGATAACCCTGACGTTCAATAAAACAGAAACAAGATGGCGAATCGTTGCTATAGATGTCACCAAATATTTGACACCAGAAGGGAATTGTTAATTCTTTCAGTATACACAGAGATCATATGGAATTTGCTTGTGACCTTTGCCCAAAACGTTTTACAAGAAAAGACAATTTTGAAAGACATAAAAAGAACCATGAGAGACCCAGATTCCAATGCATAGAATGTCATGCCACCTTCTGTAAGTCAACTGCATTAGAGCGTCACACTCGTGAAAGACATCAAATCGGAGGAGCTCCAACCAGAACACCCAAAGATATGTATGAATTGAAAATTAAAGGACAGAAATTGATGCCACGATTCCAAACGAAATCTACACAATATCAAGTCAGGTTCAAAGACATCGACACCAATACTATAGAAGAAGTTTTAAGGATATTACATCAACTATTTGAAGCTATTCTTGAAGAAGTTACCATGTTTACCAAACCGGAAGATTTAATACAGATTATATTGCATTCACCAGATTTGGACTTTCCGATTACGATGCCATTTTTGAAAGTAAATAAAATGACTAGTGAACTTTTACTAAACGAAATAGAACGAGTTCTACAATCCAATGAAAAGTTTCGATTAACAGAAGACGTAGATATGGAAGTCACTCATGTGGATATGCCAGCGGGTGGCGGAAAAAAGAAAATGGATTATGTAGATATTAAAAGATTTGTGTACAGTAAAGAGTTTATCATCCAGATTAAAAATGAAGACGATCTCTGCTTTGCCACAGCCATCGTAACAGCAAAAGCGAGAACCGAGGGTCACCCTAAATGGAATAGTATTAGACTAGGACGGCGTATTCAAGAGGAATTAGCTATTGAGTTGCATGCCCGGGCCGGAGTTCCGTTGACAAAATGTGGTATTGAAGAAATCAAAAAGTTTCAAGTAAGCATACCAGATTTCAGATTTATGTTATAAGCCAGAATCAGTTCAACAGTTTAATTTGTAAAGGACCCGAAGCAGAGAAAAAGATCTACCTGTATCATCATGATGAACATTACGATGTGATCACCAGTATGCCAGCGTTTTTGTCACGCAGTTATTATTGTCATATCTGTGATAAAGGATATAACACCAAAGAAGAAAATTCTTGTAATAACGTTTGTCAATGTTGTCATAAAATTCATGACCAAACAAAAGATTCGAATGGATACTTTGTACCGATTGTGGACGGTATTTTAAAGGATCAACATGTTTTAAATTACATCAACAATCTACGTCATCCGTTAGTCAACATGTACCAGATACTACACATGTACAGAGTGTGGACAAACCGTGAATAAACAGATGGGACGTCATACTTGTGAAAACACCTATTGTCAGGTGTGTAAAGATTACTATCCAAAAGGACATCAGTGCTTTATGCTTACTGCAACTCCACGTAAACGATCGGATAATAAAACATATATTTTCTTTGACTTTGAATGTACACAGAAGGATCTAGTCAATCATGTGTTTGAATATCATGGATGCTTCTGGCATGGATGTTTACGTTGCTATGATGCTGCTACTGTCAATCCAGTAATATGACGATGGAAGAATTGTATCAACGCACGTTGGAAAAGAAACGATATATTGAACAGCAAGGGTATACTTATGTGGAAAAATGGGAATGTGAGTTCGATAAAGACATACAGATTGATCCGTTCTTACAACGCTTCATTGATTCCTTGAAATACGGGAACCCTCTAGAACCTAGAGATGCTTTTTATGGTGGAAGAACGGAAGCCTTTACGCTGTATAAAGATACGTCGAATGGTGAAAGCATTAATTATTACGATGTGACGTCGTTATACCCTTACATCAACAAAACCGGAAAAATACCCTTGGGACATCCACACCTCATCATGCACCGAAAACTTCACTGATATTCAACACTACGAAGGATTGATCAAATGCCAGGTATTGCCACCGAGAGGACTTTACAAAGAATGCACTATGGGGCACCTCGAGAAAAGTGATCTGAGGTAACCCGTTCTACTACTGTGCTTTAGTTTTTTGTGTTGTATATGTAGTGATTGTGTGTTTTGTGGGCATGTAGTGTCTTTGGTCTTCCGTCTTCTGGTGTTCTTGATTTTGCCTTGTCCCTGGACTTTGATTTATGTAATCTCGAAGTCCAGTCTACATGTTTCTATGTGTACGTACATATATATATAAAGTACAGTTGTTCCAAACAATCTCAGCATATTCAAATATATGACGAACAAATAAAAGTATTAATTGATTAAAACTTTTCGAGACGCCTGATGTTTCAACATCCTTAATATATTCAAATCGTTCACATGCTTTTTGTAGATTTTATTTATATGATCCCCCATATACAATTCTTTTGAAAATCCAAGCCAAGATCTGTGTTTCTACATCATTCACTTGATTTCTTGAATCTCCAAAATGAACCGGGTGGTTGTCAATATTTCCCCTTGTGAATAAGACATATTCATTTTTATGGAGATTAAAATTTACTGTCCGTTGTTGTAACCAATTCTATAAATGCTGAAGATCTGCATCTGCTGATAAGTGTTCAGCTTCGAGATAATTATTTTTAAACAAATAGTTATCATATGCAAAAAACTTAAATGACAATTTAGACCACCTACTATGTTATTTATATTGATTAAAGACAAGAGGGGTCCCAATACAGAACATTGGGGTATCCCAGGATTTATATCCTCCCACCCTGAAGAGAAACCCATCCAAAACTACCTTTTTTGTTTTCTGTCATCTAAGTAATAAGTTATCCAGTTCAACAATGTCCCATTTATTCCGATGTGTTTTAATTTGTAAATCAGACCATTGTGCGAAACTCTGTCGAAAGCTTTTGATATTTCACAAAAAAAAATCGTACATCCTTTCCAACATTTACAAATGAGCGTATGATAATTATAAGGAACTAATATACAGTAGAATCTTTCGGCATAAGCCCAGACTGGTGCTCTTTTAAAATCTGATTTTGAAGAACATAATTATGCATGTTTTAATACAATGTTTTCCATTGCTTTGCATAGAACACATGTCAATGAGATACATGTAGGACGGTAATTGGACTGATTTTGAAGAACATAATGATGCATGTTTTAAAATTATGTTTTCTATTACTTTGCAAAGAACACATGTCAATGAGATAGGACGATAATTGGATACTATAGATGTAGATTTTAAGTTGGTCTTCAACCTCTTGTCCAGTCATGATAGTCTTCATAGTTACTTTCCGAATTATTTGCATTCAGTGGAAGATCTTGTTCTTCATCAATATGGGATATATTTGAAAAAATATTGATTGAAAATGTCACATTTGTCAGATCGATTTAGAATAGTTCTTCCATATCTATTTGAAGGGGATGAAATATTACTTTTTTTTTCTTTTTTTTTTTGCTGCGTTTCTTATTATTAAGTCTCCTAAGCGAAGTTGGGAGACAAATTATTTTTTTTTTTGCATTTCTTATTACTATTCCAATTTCTTTCTTTATCCCCGTCCCATGATTTTGTGTCCGAAGAAGATCTCGGAGACCATTACACCTAGAAATTTCAAACTTTTGTAGGATGTTGCCCCATATATCGATTTGTGTAAAAACAAATAATTTACAAAAGTGGGGTCATTTAGGGTACATTTGGGGGTTCAAAAAGAGTGTGTCGCAAATGTTAACCCTTTGGGAAAATAAAAAAGTATTTAAAAGCATTAGAAATTTCAAAATAACTACTTTTGCCATGGAAACCAAATAAAAAATGAAATTCTAAGAAAATTGTAGTTTACGTTGATTATATTTTGGTTGCTTTTATATGTATACCAAATATTATAAGGGGAGCCCCTGTCGATACTTTTTTTTTGAAGGGCATCTGAAATCCCCGATGGTATTCATCAGGCCAATAGTCAGTACTACGGTGCTGACCCGAAGGCCGATTCTATTTGGAAAATTTGTGTAAATTTTGTTGAAAACGTAGGAGCATCCCCCTCATGCAAAGCTCTGTCCTGAGCTGATTTTGGCTTTACATTAAGATCATAGTTTTTATTTGTTCTCTATCAGTGTTTAAACATCTTTGAGTTTATGGTCTTCCAAATGGTTATTTTTTAAACATCTTTGAGTTTATTGTCTTCCAAACGTTTAGATTTTACTGCACTGAAGAGACATAATTTGTCGGAATGCGCATATGCAGAATTTAAATTCACAGTAACTTCGGTATTTAGTCATTTGTAATGGATAAAAGGGCATTTGGTTGCCATGGAAACATTTTTTTTTTCTTTTTTTTTGTGAAAAATAAATGGATACTCTGAGAAATTTTGAGAGGAGTATGTACACTGTATTATGCTGTTTGGTAAATTTTGATTTCAACAGTAAGTACCTAGATTATTAGGGCAATCCCCTGCCAAAATTTGTTTTAGAGTGAAGTTTAAAGTGAAAAGAAATGAACAAGGAAGCTTTGGTTGCCGTGAATACAAAGCCAGTATCCTATAATTTTGAGAAAAACATGTTATTGTATATTAATTACAGCTATATGTATTACTTATATAATAAGGAGATCCCCCTGCCCATTTTTTTTTTTTTTTTTTTATGAAATGATGTCTAAAATTTGTTGAAACAATAAACAACGGCAGTAGAATACCGAAGGAACAAAGGAAGCGAAGACCACAAAAATCGAAATCCAAAGACATGGCAAAAACGCCAACAGATAAAAACAAAGACAAAACAACGACGTGAGACAGCTACATTGCACGGAAATAAAAAGACGACATTAAAAACTAAGGCACTCATAGTGTGAACTCCATGAAAACACGGAGTAACATCAGGTGCTCCGGAAGGGTAAGCATGTCCTGCTCAACCAGCGGCGCCCGTCACAATATCAGTAAGTCAATCTAGGGTTGAGTCAAAACTGGTCAAAACTGGTTATGTCAAATCCTTGAAACGTGAAATCTAGCTAAAAATGCCCGTTTTGAAGTGGATATAGGAGCATTCGTTGAAACTAATCCAGAAACCTATAATTTTGAGAAAAAAAGATGCCCTGTCCAAATTTAATTTGAAACGAGGTATGAAATTGGTGATAATGGATAATCGAACATTTTGTTGCCATGGAAACCAAGCATGATACCTATAATTTTGAGAAAAACACATTTTTGTTGTTTTATTACAGCGATATGTATTTCTTAGATACTAAGGGGAAATTTGATTCTCAAGTTCGTTGAAATTCCAAAATGACGACCGTTACCATGGAAACGGTAAACCAGAGGCTCCCAGGAGTCTGTATCGCTCACCTGGTTTATCAAGGTAACATCTTAAGTTTTACAGTTGATCTTCAGTCTCAAACTTTCGTAGCTCGAACACCACCAATATCTTGAACTGTATTTCAAGGCTGATCGTGTTTTCTACATTTCTTTGATGGGCTTTTTTGACATCCAACTTTTTTGGAAGCCATTTGAAAATGGCAGTCAACAAACAACTTTCAACTCCGGTTTTGAAGTAGTGACATCAATATCCACTTGGATACCAAATTTAATTGAAATCAGATAATGTTGAATTTTCCCGCCTTTTCCGTTGCCATTTTGAAAACGGCAGTCAACGAATAATTTTTAACATTGGTTTTGAAGTTTAGACATCAACACCTATTTGGAAACCAAATTTCATTGAAACCGAACAATGTTGAAGTTTCCCACCTTTCTTAGCACAATTTTGAAAATGGCGGTCAACGCACACTTTTTAACATCAGTTTTGAAGTTGAGACATCAATACCTCTTTGGAAACCAAATTTCATTGAAATCGGACGATGTTGAATTTTCCCGCCTTTTTGGCGGCCATTTTGAAAATGGCGGTCAACGAACAATTCTCAACACCAGTTTTGAAGTTGCAACATCAATATTTATTTGGAAACCACATTTCATTGAAATCGGATAATGTTGAATTTTCCCGCCTTTTTTGGCGGCCATTTTGAAAATGGCGGTCACCCAACTATTTTCAACACCAGTTTTGAAGTCGCCACAGCATGGCAAACATTTTATCATGTTACACTTAACCTTCATCTTCTATAGTTTGGAAATAAAAGACGAAAAATAAGAAAATTTTTAAAATTATGTGAAAAACGGCCAATAATTTCTGCAACGGTTTCAGGATTTTCTTCTAATTCTTCAGGGTGGGTAGATTTTGATATGCTGAACATTTTTGCAATTTACACTTGACCTCTATCTGTTACACTTTTTGAAATAAAAAATGCACAAATTTTGAAAATTTTACGGAAAAGGCTATAACTCCGAGATGGGTTTCAGATTTTCTTCAAAATTGCACGGTGGGTAGATCTCATCACGCTGATCATTTTCACCACATGTCAGATTTTTTATATCTGTAACGGTTTTCGAGTTATTAGGCAATAACTGCAATTTACCCCTATGTTCTATTTTTAGCAATGGCGGCCATGTTGTTTGACCAGCCGACTAATCGAACACAATTTTGAGAAGCCATACCTTGGTGATGATTCAAGTCAAGTTTGGTTACATTTGGCCCAGCGGTTTTAGAGAAAATTTTTGAAATTGTTGACGGACAGAAAACGACGGTCGACGGAAGCATAGTGATGGCAAAGGCTCACGTGGCCTTTAAGGCCAGGTGAGCTAAAAAGGCGGGAAAATCAAAGTGCGCAGAATTTGATGCAATTTTACATAAAGTTTGTCCAACATCTGTAGAACTGACTTCTGGCCTCCAAGACTTCCAAATGGCGACCATTGCCATGGAAATGGTGAAAATGACGAGAAAATCAAGGAGCTCAGAATTACATGGAATTTTACAGGAAGGTTGCCTAACATCTGTAGAGTTGACTTCTGGCCTCCAAGACTTCAGTGAACACGGTAAAAAAAAGGGGGGGGGCAATTTAAAATGCTCTGATTTGAACGAGATTTGACTGGAAGATTGGCTAGTATCAGTCGATCTCATATAAAGCCTTGAATTCTGATATGGGAGTTCGTTTGGGAGACGTCTTGTCCAGGCACAATTAATACTACCTACTATTCAATATTGTTCTCCTTTCCCTTTCTTGTCGTTCTCACGAATTTGTCCAAAGCAGATCTCCTTGACCATTTGACCTAGGGCTTTCAAACTTTGTAAGATATTAGCCCATATATCTAGATGTGTAACAAATAAAGATTTTTCAAAGAGGGTCCATTTGGGGTAGTTTTGGGGGCACAATAAGGGGGTGGGTCGTTTTATAGTAACTCTATCGGAAAATAAAATTTCGCTGTATCTCAAAAGCTATTATCATTAGCTCCATCAAACTTCATAGGGAGGTTGTGTGTAATAGTTTTACAGCATTTACTTTTGATAAATGTATTTTTATTACAGCTATATGAAATGCTTAGATTATAAGGGGTATCCTTGCCCAATTTTTTTAAAAAGGTTGTAAAGGTAATTGAAAATGGAACATTTGTTTGCCATGGAAACTAAGGCAGACGCCACTAATTTTAAGAAAAACATGTTTTATGCTGCACACGTCTTGATCTCCACTATATGTATAAAGTAAAATAAAAATCAAATCCTTCATCATTCTAATAATTCCAAGAAATCTGATATGCGAATTTATTTTGGAGACTGTTGTGCTTTGCTTGCAAACACAATTATCACTTGTAACGTTTACATTTGCCAGTTGAAATATTTTTGTCCATCAATTGAGACGTTAGTTAATTTGCTTTGCTTCTTTTACTAACTTAGTAACTACATTCCTGAGATGTCTATATTGAGCCCAGTGATTAGGATTATTGAATATTTTGGCTTTGTAATGAGCACGATTCCTTTTACGAATTGTTCGTCTTATTGAGCTCTTAGTAATGTGTTTATCATTGGACGAATCACTGCTACTTAGGCCCGGCACCTGAATCGGTTTTCAGGGGCTTCGGCTAAAAAGCTGCCGGGCGCGTCCCCGGTTCAATAACTTACAGTGTTAGCTTGATTGTGGCAACTGAAAGCCAGGTGAGCGATACAGCCTCTGGAGAGCCTCTGGTTTTGATTTTGCTTTTGTTTGTTTGTTTTAGCTTTGTGTAGACTTTGTAACTGCGATGATTATTGCACAACTAAAGAACACAGGGATAACAATTGTGATTTATAATTGTAAGGGAAAAGTCAGGAAATGCAAAATGAAGGTATGACAAAATTACCGAACAGAAATGTCAAAAGGTAACAAACTGTAGAATAAATTCCGCATTGCCCAATCTAAGCAAATCTTGAGCTTTATGTTAACACCTTGACATGACAAACGCTGAATAAGCTGAATGATTAGTTGTAACCAAAATTCTATGGTCATTGCATGTTTAAATCGAACAACCCTAAAATATTGCCGGAATGCGCATATGTAGAAAATAAATTAACAGTAACTTCGGTATTTTATTTTTTTATAGCTAAAGAAGGAGTGTGAGTATGATTGCTTTACCTGCCATGGCATACGAAGTAAATATGCGTTAAATGATCCTTGCTTTGTACTGCATCAATTTACACAGCTACGTTTTTTTTTTGTTTTTTTTTTTTTTTTTTTTTTTTTTTTTTTTTTTTTTTTTTTTTTTTTTTTTTGTTTTTTTGTTTTTTGAGAAGTTAACTCGAAGGATAGAATTCGGCAAGAAATTAAAACGATCTACTCAAACACGTAGAAATGCCTCTGAATCAGCTTACATTTTTTCCTACTCCTGAAAGAACCTTACCTGCCAAGCAGCATGTACATGTTTTGAATCCTAGTTTTGACCAGACTGCGTTCAACCTTTACACTCCCGCTTTTGATGCAAGCATCACTGAGGCAGCTATATTACTGCATTTTTTTCTGATTTGCATGTATATACCGGTCGATTTTACAAGATAAAAAAGCTTGATATATGTAGACGCATATAGAAGGGGGACTTCATAAAGTAAGCCATCGGAATTTGGTGAGCACAGAGA
The DNA here is from genome assembly GCA_002080025.1 of Modiolus philippinarum. NCBI lineage: Eukaryota > Metazoa > Mollusca > Bivalvia > Mytilida > Modiolidae > Modiolus > Modiolus philippinarum. Next base: position 91,072 of record MJUU01028645.1, read on the forward strand.
AATACATTCACATTATGGTAACAACAAAATTACCGAAGTCAGTGGTGAATCTAAACTTTAAAAAGACAAAGCATCTAAGGGAAATATTACTTTTATTTCTAGTTTCTCAAATAATGTCCCTTGTGTTTAACATGTCTAGTAAGTAGCTCTCTAGACATATTGATAATACTTTATTGAAATGGACAAATCCAATTAAGGAACTGAAGCCGTACTCTTGAGGGGTTTAGAATATAACATCTTATAGGATCATAATTTGTGAAATCGTGTCCTTGCGATCTGCATTGTATCCATTATAGAAGTTACTTTTTTCATGATGGAAAGGTCATTTTGTAGCATCAAGACGAATATTATTGTATGAATGTTTTGGTTAGAGGCGTAATATTTGTCTTCTTGAAATAAATAATTTTTCACCCTCTCTTCGCAACTATTAAATTTGAATGACTTAATTCTGACGTCTGCACCAAAATATTATAATAGGTAGAATATAAAGAAAAACATAAATATTTATGTTATCTTTATTTTTCCTAATAAGAATTAGTGCTTGCAGACAAATATGCTTTTCAATATTTCTGTGGAGCGATATAGCGATTCTTGAAGTAGAATTTGTAAAATTTTCCGTATCCGCTTTGACAAGTTTCTGAAAAAAAATAATAAAACAAATATACAATGAAAACTACTATTATTTGTTATTTTGATATTTCGGGTTTTTTTTCTGAAAATCAAGATGTTATTGATGTTTCTTTATTAAGTATTAAGAAATCAGAAAGAAATAATTTTATGACACTGTCGATGATGACAACACCAAAGCCGGTGATGTTTTGCCGGTGCCTAACGCATGTGGCACATTTTACACATATTAAAAAAATTATTTAATGGTTTCGAAATATGAAAAAGAAAGGAAATGGGGTAAATGTCAAGGAGACAACATCCCACACCCAGGCCAAAACGACAAAAAAACAAAACATCCAGGGGTCACCATATGGTCTTCAACACAGTGAGGAACCTCACACCATATAGCAAGCCCTAAATGGCCCCGAAAAGGCAAAAAAAGTGAATAAATCAATGGAAACAAACCACATCCAATAACCCAAATATCAAGAAACTAAAATTTTATAAGAAGACAAGGACAAGCCAATGACCAACATATTACTGACTTGGGACAGGCGCAAAAATTGCAGTGGGGTTAAACTCGTTCTCTTGGATCCAAACCCTCTCCCTATGTGTGGTGAATGGCTAAAAACAAATACACAAAAAGACTCACAGTAAAAATCAAACTAGAAAAAAGTCCAACTTATCAAGACGAGAACCCTTACAATGAAGTACATAAAATATGAAGACAATACACACAGGTACTGTCCGGACAAATGCTCGCAGTTACTGACAGCTAGCTAAGGACATAATTTCCGTTGACTATGATATCAAGCCTTCTTACATACGAAAATATGTCTTACTAGTATAACATATTGTGTGTCGTCTCGTATGTTTTCGAAATTTCCGTGATTCTTGACTTAAGTTAGTTTTTCCCTTTTGGCTTTTTGCTTCGGGTTAAGTGTTTGCCTATGTATTGTTTAAAGGCAGATTTGTTTGTTTGTCAAAAGCTTTTGACTGAAGTCCAGAAAATGGATTGCGTAAAATTTGCAAACTCTTGTGTGGTATTCATCTTCAAAAAATAACATCATTTGTTACTATTGATAAGACTGGGTATGCAATTGGCTTTCGTTTTTAATCGAATACTTCTGAAAGTTTGTTATTATATTGTAACGTCTTGAATTATACACAAATTCAAAGGGCTGTATATATTTGAAAAGTTCAAAATACTTTAGTGTGAAACACACTTTCTTTATACTTTATTATTGTACAATGATAATAAAAGCTTGCATAAACTATTGTAATTATAATATACTACTGGTATACACAACATTTATAATTGAAAAATGAGTGAACTTCAAAATTTACCGTGCGTCTAATAGACATTTACTAGGGATGGCAAAATATATAGAATTTGATACTCGAGTACTCGGTACAAATACTCGCGAGTACTCGAGTACTCGGATCATTGTAGTAGATGATGAATGGCGCCCCTTGGTTTGATGTGAAACGGTGACCCGCAACGTAGGACTTCAATACAACTTTTGTCATTTTTCATAAAACATGTTTTCATTGTCAATGTGAACGAATACCTAAGTTAATCATGTCCTGCACACATAAAACAATCTAATTCTAATTGGCAGGCAATCGGTTGGCGGCTTGTACTATAGAAATTTGCTTTGAACTTATTTTGTTTACATTAATTAAGGGTCTTTTTGATTAAAAAAAGTCACTTTCCCGTTAAAAATGTTTTCTTCTTTCCGACCGGTCGGTCCTTTCAATTAATGAACATGTTTCAGACTGTAAATTCGCTATAGGAAAAGTTTTTGTCACAGAAGAATAAAGACAATTAATATAAAGTGTTGTTTTGATTAGAACGGCCGAAATTCGTGATTTTTTTTTATTAAATTAATTATTTGATGAGAAAAATATAGAAATAGAATAAATGCGTACACATGGTACGTAATACAGAAATATTTAAATATCTATAATCTGATTTGTTCAAATCGTGTCATATGACATTTGAGATTTCGCTGGGTCAACCGGCTAGCGTTGGGTCGCATAGGAAGGTCAACCAGTAAACAAGAAAATTCCATATAATCTAACAGTTACCACCCTAGATAGTGTGTGACCCAGCGGTTTCTCTCCCCTCGAAATTAAGGTCACCCTCCTATCTCGGCGAGAGAATCCGCTGGGTCACACACTATCTAGGGTGGTAATTGTATAATATTAGCTGCCTGCAAATGAGGAGCAGTTGATAGAAAATGAAAATATAAGTTTCGTATCTACAAGAGTCTTGCATACGAAGATAATTAAAATACATGACTGAAATTTACAATATATCCATCAATTTTAGAATTAGCCGGGTACTCGAGTACAGATATTGTACTCGAGTACTCGGCTTCCAAACGAGTATTCGAGTACTCGTTGCCATCCCTAAAATTTACTGTTTACCAAAATTCTAACCTCTTAAAAATACTAAGGCTTCATTCCGTGTATAGCACTCGGCGTGTGTCCTTGATACTGGATTTGGCTTCCTATTTCGATATTTTAGGTAATGAGTTATTCCTTTTGACTACTTTTGGATTATGGTATTCCATATTATTTGATTCCAATGCTGTTGATGAGAGGTTACCCCTTGAAACACGTGTACAGCATAACGAAATTTACTGGATATTACGTAACTTGGTATTTAATTATTTTTTTTTCAGTAGATGTATTTAAAGGCTAATTAACTGCCGAATAACAAACTTGAATTTCTTGCTGATCCATTGTCTTTGTAACCAGATATAAAAATTACCTGGCACTAGAGTTACACAGCGGTATTCAGCCTGCCCGTCGCACGTATATGGGCAGCAATGTGTTGATGCCGGACACAGGCAACTTTCACCATCCCCACAAGAAGCAGTGGTAGTACAGTTTACACTCTCTGCCGGAGGACAGACATAACACTGTGTTACCGCTGAAATAAACGTAGAATTTATATAGAATGTAATGTAAATGTTACAGGGAATCTGCGTTATTAAGGATTACGTGAACAACTATCCTTGAAAAACTCAAGGATTTCATGTAATGCCTCTCCGATTTAGGGAATAAATGAAATCCCTAAAAATCCTAGGGATTACATATAATCCCTGATTTTTTTCCATTTTACACGTTTTCCCTAACAGTCAGTGATCGTTATTGTTATGCATTAAGTTAAATTGGGGGTAATCTTCTGGTGATAATTGGCATATTCAACACAATTACAGAACGATAAGTGACTTGCATTAAACAAAAGAAATGGAGTTCTTCATTAAACGAAGCAAAAAAGATCTACTTGGATTGTTTTCCTTAGTTACAAATTTCAAAAAATTGTTTTTGATAATAAAATTTTACTTTTTTACCTCATGTATTTCATAACAGAATAAAAATAAAGTAAACGTTCGCATTTTGATTAAGTTTGCAATAAGGAAGTAAATCGCTGTTAAAGTGGGTGTCTATTATTATGGATGAACAAAATATAAATTTCCGCATTTTTTGTCAAAATTGGTATACTGATTAATTACGAATTGCTGAACACGTGTACAAAATTTCGTTTGCGCCCTTTCCCCAAATGCCTCAGAAAAAAGTTCAAAATTAATCAATTCTGTGAGCAACTGCACTCTATTTTTATCAATAAAATTGATTTTTACTATCCATGTCATTCAATACAATTTACAATTAGGGGCCCAAACAGGGTACCTTTATTAGTTTTTTGTCAGATTTTCTTTACATGTATTAAATTGAATGGTAAAATACTTGACTACCGTCAAGAATAAATATACGCATACAAACATCCCGACATATTTCAACAGATTTCGTATTATTTTACCGTACTGATACATTGTATACATTGATCCTCTTGATTAACACGAAAATGGTTTAAGAATGGCATTACCCGCAATGCTGAACACAATGATACATGTTATACCTTGGCAATGGTTATGTCTTTATGGATGAACAAAATATATAAATTTGTGAAATCAATTATTTCAAATTTCCCTTTCAAGAATGAACCCTTCCTTATGATTTCATACAGGAATTGTGTCCATCCCGGTAATTTTTCAGTTTTAATATTATTTTGTCTTCGCCAGGTTAATTTTTGTGTGATGACCGTGAACACAACATACACCAACTATTTACAATTTAAAAGTACAATATCAGCCTCCAATTGATATTTTATACCACCGCAAAAATCTTGCGGTCGTACTATGGTATGGCGCCTTCGTCGGTGTCTGTGGACAGCATAACATTTGTTCTAGTGGACGAATCGTTATCAAATTTTAGCATTTTGCTTCTTGGCACATTCCTAAGAACAGTCTTTTTTTTTAATTCGTCGCCCCACCTGTTTCAGAATTAGGGACCAAAAAGGGTTTAAATTGGATGATTTAACATATTTGACTGTAGAATGTTTATTGTTTATCGGATTTTGATGGGGATTCTTAAGGTGTACTCCCTAGAAAATGTCCAGTCTTGGGTATGACAACGGATTTCACGTGATATGTACCGTTCACGAGATAAATGGGGCCCAAAAGGGACGAATTTAAAAAAAATATTCAAATAGATAAGAGTTTTGATAATTTGTTTCCTTTCCAAGCTAAATGGGCCCAACGGGGCCAAAATTGCAAACATGAGGATTACCTAAAATTTTTACCTTTCATCTGATTTCATTGGGATATTTTCTTTAGATTCCTCTCATTATAGGCTTTCAGTAGTATGTCAACTCTTACCGTTTCCGAGCTATAAGGGGTCAGAGGGACCAAAATTGCATTTTTTAGAAATATGTGAACCCCCTATTTTACATCGGATTTTGATTAGATTTTTATACGACCGCAAAGAATTTGTGGTCTTATAATGGTATGGTGCTGTCGTTTTGGTCATCCTCGTTGCTGTTTTTGTTGTCGTCGTCGTAGTCTGTAACACTTTTGTTTTCGGTTAATAACTTTTGTTTTAGTTGATCAATTCTTACCAAATTTTAACACATTGTTTCTTAGACCAAAGGGAAGTCTTGGATCGGTTTTTGTCGTTGTGTCACCACACGTTTTCTAAAGATTGTCTGTAGAATTTTGATTATTCATCTGATTTTGATGGTGTGTCTTTATGTGTGTTTCTGAGACAATTTTTACTCCGGGTATGCCAACGGATTTGATGTCGAATAAATGCGATAAATGGGACCCAAAAGGGACAAATCTCAAAAATTTTTAATTTCTTTAAGTCCGATTTTGATGCAGGTTTTTGCATTGGATTCTTTGTGAAAAATTAACCTTTGGCTCAACTATCAGATTTTTTATATCTTGTATCATTTCCTCGATAGGGGGGAGCAAAAAAAATATTATTTAAGTGGGACTTGTTTCTTTGAATTACTCTTGACATAGGCAATCAGTAGTATACCAAAAGATTTGGCGTCGCTCTTACTGTTTTCATGCTATAAGGGGCCAGTTGTCTTTAGCTTATTAATATATCAAGCTCTATATTGTGCCCACAAACTCGTTCAATTTTCAGTGGTCGACATGCTGCAGTCGCATCATGCTGCTTTCAGCGTAGCCCTTTATTTTGAAAATGTAAGTGTACTAAATGCATCATCCCTTTATGATTTATGTATCCGAACAAGCTAAATATCCAACCGATACCGCCGTGTGCGGTCTCGGCTTATGAATAGGCTCGCAGCATCTTCTGAGCTTATAGTATGAGTCTTCCTAACAGAGGCGACACGTTTGCCGTGCGTCGAAACCCGTGTCGATGGTTGACGAAATCCTGGTGGGTGCGAACCTGTATTTAGACACCTGTATTCAGACTCCCGCTGCGGCCATAAATATCCGTTGGGCTGATAATACAGGGCCTATACCTTGCTTTGGCTCCAGTATCATCTAAACGGGAGGTCGGATGGTCCCGGTGGATCAATCGGCTTGTCATGCCAAGCCCTTGAAGATATCCCAAAATGAGATTTACAAACTAGTGTCTTTTGAATGTCTTATTCTCATTTATCTATTTAATCAATCGAGGTTATCTTTGAGAAGGCGGTGGCTTAATGGTCATTCAAGTGGTCGGTTTTTTTCAGTGCCTGACGGTTGCGCTCTGCTTGAGTATACCATCCTTGGATCACTTGGTGCTTTACGGTGGAAGAGGAAGACAGCAATTGGACTAAATTCATAGTGTTGATTGGGATGCCCGAAAAGCAAATTTCTACAATTAATCCTTTTTAATAGAAAAAGCATTGCTTGAACCGTTAAAAATGTATCTAGAATGCGTTGAGGTGACTTACTGATTGAAACTGTAAATAAACAACAAACTGACAACTTATTAAACATTTAAAAAATTCTAGACTTTAAAGTTTCGGCTTCCCCACACAAAACATTAAATAGTAGTAAAAGTATCGTGCTGGATAGAAGTCAATATCTTTCCGATATAACTGATGAGGAAATTTATGACTGGCTATCATCACAAGGAGTCACAAAGATTCAAAGATTCATATCCAAATAAAAAAGGAACACCGGAAAAATTCAACACATTTCTGATTACATTTAATTCATCTGTCCCACCAATATCTTTATGAATAGGACCCTTTGGTGTAAAGGTCGACAAGTTCCTTCCGAACCCAGTCAGGGGTGGGATAATTGCGATCAGTAATTGCAATTGGGTTTTATTTCAATTAGAAGTATTTTAAAATATTTAAATAAAATTTGAAAAATTGATGTAATTGCAATTACTTTTCAAATACATTGCCCAAAATGGTGTGTTGTAACCATCAGTCTGAACAATTTTGAGACATTAACATATTTAAGATCAACATAATTGGACATGTCGCATATTTGCATTGTTTATTATTACAGACAATCAGTGGATTTACACAAAAGACTTAATCCCAAGCCTCAGGATTTAACAATGTGTCTAACTATGTGCTAAGATATGAAAAAGAAAGGAAATGCTAAGATACATGTATTTTCTGATTTAATTGTAACTAATTTAAATATTGTCTGTCCTCACTCATGACTTCCGTGAGGGTAAATATTATACATTGGCTGAATAATTTCAGATTCAAAAATAAACTCTAGATGCAAGTGCAAATATCAGCTCCTGTAGAAAGATCTTTTAAAAGACTGCAGAGTGGTTATTTAAATATTGAAATATTTATGATGAAAAACAAATTACGGTTCCATCTGCTTTGTCTTAAACTTTATATCTATTTATATTTACATGATTTCAATTGTAATTATTGTGACGTTCAATTCATTGGTCAACGTCATGAATGACAAAAGAAATATCTTTCAATATATCCGTTTGCCAATTAATTCACTGTGCGAAAATATAGTGCGGCAAATAAAGACGTCATTTACTTTGATCACACATATTTTTTGAACTCATTTGGAATTTCAAAAAATTAAATGCTGGATTTGTGGAAATTAGCTCACTCACAAACTTTACATGAATAAAGTTCTTCGGAGTTTAATCAGTTTGTGAGTGAATTGCCGGAGTTATACATAATTTCCCAAAAACCAGTGTTTAATCCTATATTAATTCTTTGTTAAATTCAATCATGCAAACTACAAAGAAGTAGTTAATATTAGATCGTCCTATAATTTAGATCTACAGTAGACTCTGGGAATAAAACTTAATTAGACAGAGTTTATTTTCAGGTGATAAATCTGTTGATGAATTGTTTTTCTAAAACTGAAATTGCAATGTGTTCAATTACTTTTTTAAAGTATTTGAAAATAACCAAATACTTTTCAAAAAACTCTGTATTTGCAATGTAATGTAATTGAGGAAAAATGCAATGTAAATGAAAGTATTTAATTACATTTTAAAGTAATTGAGCCCAACCCTGAACCCAGTGAGATGCTTCACTTGCCTAATGTTTGGCCATAGTATCAAACAATGTAGGGGCAAGTTTCAGGTGTGCGGAAGAGGGGCACCAGGGCACTTACAGAATAAATGCACCGAAATGTGCAAACTGCAGCGGTGACCATATGTCCTCCTGCAGAGACTTTCCTATATATACTAAAGGAAAAGAAATTCTTCAAATAAAAACAGAAAAAAAAACATCTCTTACAGTGACGGTCGTCGACAAATTTCAACTTCTAACACTGTAATGACTACAACTTCTTCATATGCAGTTACAGTAAAACAACGGGCTTCTTTATCGCTTGTGTAGACCCAGACAATTTTAACCTGGCCATGTGATAGCCAAAGCCCTACAAAACTGCGCTCAAGACCAAAGATCAAATACTTACCACAACAAAATATAAACAAACAACATGTACATACTCAACACTATCTTCAACGTCCACAAATAAACAAAACAATCATCATCTAATAATAGTTCTAAGCAAACCAAGCTAAAACCTCTTTCTCATACACCTAGACCGAATAATCTGTCGTTTATTAAGCTACTTTTATCATCCTATGTTTATCTTTTACTAATCTGACTTTTTATTTTTATATTTGATTTTTTATATTGCTTTGTGACGACAGAACGATCGTGAGATCGCTTCCAGTTTGGATGCGGTGGAATTTCAGCTGGTTGTCGCCTGTGTGTAAGACAATGACTGTGATGATGCTCTGAAACATCGTAAAAATGCAGAGAAACTTTTCAATAAACATCCAACGACGGATAAGTTTGGCAATTTTCGCGTTTTCGTGCAAAAGCCCGAAGAACCTTGACACAAAGAAGACGCACTTCTTGGCGTAACTTATTTACAAAAATAAATTGTCATACCCCTAGGAACAAAGTATATAATATGGTACAAAAAAGTCAAGGGTTAAAATAGAAAAATAAATGTCCATCACATCAAAAACGGTCAAGATATTTTAACATCTGAAAATAATATTGCAAATAAAATCGGAGAAACTTCTAAGAAACATTCTTCTTCTAAAAATCTAGGACCAACTTTCCAGAGAATTAAACAACAAAAAGAACGAAACAAACTTAATTTCAAATCTAAAAATACAGAGGAATACAAGATTGTTTTCGATGGATAAACTGAAACAATCTTTGGATACGGCACAAGACACGGCATGTGGCCCTGGTGATATCCATTATCAACTCTTCAAACATCTTCATATAACAACTCTGGAAATAAATACTGTTAAACCTTTTAAATAAAATTTGGGAAACAGGGAAAGTATCACCTATGTGGAAACAAGCAACTATAGTATCTATTCCAAAACCGGGTAAAGATCATTCCGAACCATCTAATTACAGACCACTAGCATTAACTAGTTGTGTCTGTAAGACAATGGAACGGATGATAAACAACCGTCTTGTTTGGTATCTCGAATCGAACGGTCTTCTGTCGAACGTCCAAAATGGATTTCGACAAGGTCAGACCACATTAGACCATCTAGTTCGACTTGAAACATTCATTACAAATGCATTCTTAAAGAAAGAGCATGCTGTATCTATCTTTTACGACATTAAGAAGGCATACCATACAAGATAGAAATATGGAATTTTAAAAGATCTTTTTGATATTGGGTTGAGAGAAAGCTTGCCCTATTTTATGAACAATTTTCTCAAGGATGGAGAAATCAATATTAAGAGTCAATTCGACCTTTTCTGACTCATTTGAACAAGAGATGGGTGTTCTGCAAGGAAGTATCCTCTCCTCTCTGTTACATTATTTAGTATCAAAATAAATAGCTTGGCTCGGGTCTTAAAAGATAACATTGACGGATCATTATATGTTGATGATTTCCTGATTTGCTATCGTGGTAAAAACATGAACAACATAGAACGCCAATTGCAACTTTGCCTAAACAGAATCGAAAAATGGGCAATTGAAAATGGTTTTAAATGTTCATGCTCTAAAACAGTCGGGATGCATTTCCACTTAGCTTTTCTCCAGACAACCATGCGAAATTTGTCAAAAACTCCCCCCCCCCTAAGCATATATGCTTTCCCCCCGCAATATCTGCTGGTACCCTGTGATTTCTGTTGTAAGCGGAAAATGCACCCAGACCCAGAGCTTAAACTATACAATAAACCTATAACTATTGTAAAAGAGGCCAAGTTCCTTGGTTTAATCTTTGACAGTAATCTTTCTTTTCCCCCTCATATCAAAATGCTTAATAATAAATGCCTAAAGGCATTAGATATTTTAAAAGTATGCGAGTACCGACTGGGGGGCGGATATCACTTTTTTATTAAATTTATATCGATCGTTGATTCGATCAAAGTTAGATTATGGATGTTTTATTTACGGTTCCGCCTTTAAATCATACATCAAATTATTACATACCATTCATCACCAAGGTTTGCGTCTTTCATTGGGTGTGTTCATAACTTCTCATGTGGAGAGTCTTTTTGTTGCAGCAAATGATTGATTGATTGATTGAATATTGTTTAACGTCTACTCAGCAATATTTCAGCTATATCAAGACGAGAACAAGTTTGTTGATAAATAATCACTTTGGGGTATGGAAATGGCCATGGGACGGGAAATTCTGACTGCCACTGGAAAAGTAGGGTGAAATCGTCAAGGGCGGGGAATTTAGCCTTGTAGCCGATCACCTACGGACCACCCCAAAAAGAGCTTGCTACAAGGGTTCTTTAACGTGCAGGAAGAGTCGCATTTCTTCCAACACGTGGACCTGAGTTTACATCCCATCCGAAAGATGGGTTGTGTATTTATTAATCCCGCACAACCACGGAATGGGTCGTATTTCTATATCCCGGGACCCTCGGGGTCAGCCTCCGTTTAGGAGGGGTCACACCCCGCAAGCCGGAGATACTGGGTCATATTTCTATATCCCGGAGTTCCCTCGGGGTCCTCTGTTAGGATGACTCATACTCCAAGCTCAGAGGATGCTGCGGGCCTATTCTTCAGCCGGGACCGCGCACGGCGGTGCAGCAAATGAACCATCCTTGGAAGACCGACGTGTTGATTGATTGATTAGTTAGAGTTTAACGTCCAATGAGCAATATTTCAGCTATATCAGGACGAGAACAAGTTAATCAATTCAAAACAAATTGTAAGTAAAAGAAGAAAGAAATAAAGGTGGAAGGGACAACCGGGGCAACGACTTTTGATTGCCACTGGAAAAGGGGAGAAATGGGTAGGGGCAGGAAATTTAGCCTTCTATACGACACCCAGTGCGTCTGCTCTCTTTAGAGAAATATAGAAGGGGTCTTTATACTGCATGGAGCGTGGCGTTTCTCCACACAGTTTGGCTACAATGGTTCGCGGTCAGGCTTTCCGTATTATGACCTGACTACCCCGCAAAGACAGGGCATTCCCCTATCCACCACCTGGGGACGCGCCCGGCAGCTCTGTAGCCAAAGCCCCTGAAAACCTATTCAGGTGCCGGGCCGACGTGTTAAACATGGTTTCCAATATGCAACAAACCTTAAAGCGTATCCGTCCAATACTGCCCACAACTGTGTTTTCAAATCTCTTCACAAAGCTGACTATGAAAAACGTCCAAACGTTATGAAACCTTTTGGTATTCGTATCAAACCTCACCTGGAATCTGCCAATATAAATGTGGACGAAATAGCCCCTATAGAAACTCCAAAAAACCCATGGCTGAACCCAAAACCGGCATTTAATTACTACGCAAATATAAAAAGTCTGATGCCAATCCTCTGGAAATCCAACAGAACTCTAGTTCCATATTTACTGCTGCAGCTAACGCTATTTACTCATGACTTAAATTTGTAGTGTTATCGCAATCAAATAAGTTCATGATCTGTTCCGATTCACTCTCATGCCTATTGGCAATTGAAAATCGAAAAACAAAACATCCAATAATTTTGAAAATAGCAGAATTCTACAAGTCACTTGTAGCATTAGGCAAAGAAGTCATTCATGTTTGCATCCCTAGTCATGTGGGGATCTGTTGAAACACAGTTGCTGACCAGCCAATGATGCACTAGATGATGAGATGGCGGATTGACCAGTACCGTACACTGACAAGAAGCCTTTAATCGATAAATACATTTTAAAGTTATGGCAGGCCAAATGAGATCTGCAAATAAATAATAAACTGCATGGAATACAGTAAACCGTCGGTAAACAAGTCGGTTCCTGCGGTAAAAACCAAAGGGAACAGGTAGTGTTGACCCGATGTCGTATTGGACATACTAGAAGAACACATAGTTTTATTCTCAGCAGTGATGATCGACCTGAATGTATTCCATGTAATTGTCCTTATACAATCCAACATGTTTTAATTAAATGTGTAGATGTTGCCGATACAGGCGTGATTTTTATTCTGCTGATTGTCTTTAAGACCTATTTACAATTTTTAAAAGCAATCAATTTATTAAGGAAGATTTAAATGGATTTATCTTAAAGTAATATTATAACAGTAAAACTGACATTTCTACTATTGTGTTTTTTTTTAGATTTTACACTCTTGTGTTATTTGTATAAAGCTATAATAGTTTTATATTGATATTTTATATCTTTATTATAATTGTTCAATATTGATATATTTAAAAGTTCAAACGGAAAGCCTGAACGCGAAGCATTAATAAAAAACTGAAGAAACGCCACGCTCCATGCAGTAAAGCGACCCTTTTATATTGTTAGGATAGCAGACTCGCTAAAGGAGTCGTATAGAAGGCTTAATTTCCTGTCCCTACCTATTTATCCTCTTAACCAGTGGCAATTGAAACTCGCTGTCCCTCACATCTGCAATTCTTTCTTTTTATTTATATTGATTAAAATTGTTGTCGTCCTGGTCTGATATAGCTGAATTATTGCTCACTGGACGTTAAATTCTGAAAACTTATGGACGGTGTACCTTAGAATGGTGTTTTGAATATTTGAGATGGGGGACAAAAATAATAGTGAAGTCTAGGAGACAAAAAGGCAAATCAGGTGGAAACCAACGGCAAAATTGTCGACTGCAATTGTCATGACTTGGAACAGGCATTTCAACAGAAATGGTAGGTTAAACCGATTTTAAAAGTAGCCAAACCTCCCCTTCCGTTGCGGTTGTGTCCGGTAGCAATGCAACAGCAATTGCCATTAAAAGGTCATAGAAAGAATATATAAATTAAGTTCCCAGTCATCTCAGTTTTAGTTTTGTAATAAAATTTCTTTGTCCCCACAAAGCGTAAATTTCGTGATTTTTTCCGATTTTCTAATAAAGATTCTGAATTCCCTTTGCATTTTATTAGATTCCCCTTCAATGAAGTAAATTGTGATCCTCCAGTATGCTTCAATAGCAAAATAATTGCCGTATGAATTTATTTTTCTAATAACTTTTTCTTTGTCTACAGGAAATGTTTCTCTCTGAGTCTTTAACTATATATTAAAGGCAAACAAAATAAAACGTTCTGTTAAGTTGACAGTTGCGACGTATGTTTGTAAATATTTTTTATTTTGATGAAGATTATAGTTTATAGTCGTGGGTCATGTGTACTGCTAAAAAGTGTGTACATGTAAAGGAAATAATGGAATACGAAGAGGAAAATGTGTGTTTTAAAAACACTCGAAACAAAAAAATCTATGATATTAAGGGGGTAGACCTGGGGAGGCCTAAAATTTTCCACTCGTTTAATTTCTTAATATTTTCAGTATTAAAACTACACATGTTCATGTCGACTTTCAGCAATTTTTAACAATTTTTACTGTCCCGTTTTATGTTCAGTGGTCATCAAAGATACCATGTTTCCTCATATTATTTGGTCCGTTCAGGACTTGATTGCGGTGCATAAAATTGGCTCTAATTAAATTTGTATTTGATTTAGAATTATTTCAAAGGTAAATTTTTACTCTGTTTTGATCACTATTAAACACTTTTTTTCACCAAAAACTGAGAATAGAAAGAAAACTACTATATGTTAGATATATTAAAATTGTAGAAAAATTCTACCAACCCATTTTTTCTTGATTTAGAATAAAGTGGGTAAAAATCCATACAATTGCTGAATCTGTGCTATAAATTACCTCCCTTGGAAAAAACTGATTTACATATTTTCATTATTGTTGGACAGCATTGCAAAAGTGTAGAGTAAAATGCACTCATTATAAATAACTTGATGTTTGGTTATTTGTTTTCATGACAAAATTAATATTTTTTTTTGCTATGTGGTAAAATTTTTACTATTTTAAAATTAAGTGAAAAACAGAGTTATCTCCTCCTACCCCAGGTCTACCCCCTTAAATGAAGGCTATTGTCGGCATCAGCGCAATTCAATCGAAAAATTCCGATCCATACCACAATTCATATTTTTGTTGTTGTAATTGCACAAAATAACAATATACCGAAGTTACTGTCAATTTATTTTCAGCATATGCGCATTTCGATAACTTATGTCTCATCAGTGCAGATAAAACCAAAACAAATGGAAGTCCATCAACCGAAAACGTGTGGCAGCTGATAGAGTACAAATAACCAAAACGATCTAAATAGAAAAGCCAAAATTCAGCTAAGGACAGAGATATACATGAGGGAGATACTCTAAGTATCGTCTTTTGAAATCGAGGAGTGATCCTGCGTTCTGCTCAAGGAAATGTAATTCGTGATAATGACTGGTTATGATTTTTGTTTGTGGGTACCAATGCCATAAAAATAATAATTTCTAAATAAGAACGAACTTTTCCTTTCTATCCCCCCCCCCCAAAACGCATTTTCTTATGTATAACAATAATAGGAGTATTATCTACTGAAACGCTATAAAGTTTAAAGTTAGTACTTTTTCACCTTTTTAATTTTGATGTGTTAAATCAAAAAGGTTATTTTTACAGATAACAAAAACTAATTTATCAATTTAAACTTTATGGTGTTTCAGTAGATAATACACCTATTATTGTTATACATAAAAAAAATTGCGGTTAACAACAAAGATATTTTTCAGAAATTAAATGTTCAGCCTCGCCTGACGAAAATCCCTTGTGAATCGATAATTAGCGATTTATAATAATTGTTCAATATATTTATCAGTTCTCACCGCAATATATATTGAAATATTGCTGTAGTTGGCGTAAAACATCAATCATTTTAGAATTTCTGTGACCGAACTGCTTTTACCACGTTGTTGTTTCTATACATTTTCTTGTTATTTTGGTGCTTCGATGACGTCACAATTTTAAATAAATGTTTTGCAGCGGTTCATGATCTGTAATATTTTTTATGCCGTGAATTTTTGAATTTGTGAGGGTGTTTTCAATACAAAATCGAAAATAGAATATATTATAGTAGAAGCTTCTTTATACAATCAGATTTATTTGTAGTTAGAGGATAAAGAGTTTTTTATTTTCAAATTCTGGAAGAATTCCTTAGTAACTCCCAAGTCAACCGGATATGACTTTTGCGGAAACACGCTGCAGGAAGGAAAGATGATGGGAACAGAACAATGCCACTCAATTGTAACATCCGCTATTCAGGTAGTATATGGTTTTATATGATAATTAAATTTGGTAGTATCTTAAGCCGGAAAAGTAAACAAAATATCAAATCCATGTGGGTCGGGCTAAATATAAACCACATAATTATATATTTTGGATAACAAAACTGTTAATTTAGTTTCCAGATATGCACATTTCGGCAACTTATGTCTCTTCAGTGCAGATCAAATCAAAACATTTTGAAGTCCGAAAAACGAAATACATGTCAAAGCTCATAGAGAAAAAATACCCAATTTGATCTAAATACTAAGAAGAGCGAGAATTCATCTAAGGACAGAGCTATGAATACTCCTTAGTTTTGAACAAAATTTTGTAAAATTTAGATATGGCAAGTTTCAAAATCGCTTTTCGGATCAGCATTGAAGTACTGACTGTTTGGTTGGTGAGTACACTCAGGGAATAACAGTCCACAAGCATAGGCATCGGAGTTATTGGCATGTATGAAATAAAATTTTGGGTCAACTGCAATAAAAGCACAAAATCTTTCATACTTGAAAATATTGTTTTCCAGTTGAAATGTAATAATTCTAATTACGCTAGACATAATTATTTAGCTGACATTTCTCTTGCTTGCATGTTTTCAGGGGCTTGGGTTACACAGCCGCCAGATGCTTTCCCATTTGGTGGATAGGGGAATGCCGGGTCTATGCGAGGAAGACAGGTTATAATGTGGAATCCTGATCGCGATACATTGTAGCCAAACTGTTGAGAAAAGTCACGCTCCATGCGTTGTAAAGACCCTTTCTATATTTCTCTAAGGAGGGCAGACGCACTTGGTGTCGTAGAGGAGGCTAAATTTCCTGCCCCTATCCATTTCTCCCCTTTTCCAATGGAAATTTAAACTAGTTGCCGGGGTTGTCCCTTTAACCTGTATTTTGTTCTTCTTTTACTGATATTTTTTAACTGATTAACTTGTTTTTGTCCTGATATAGTTGAAATATTGCTCACTGACCGTTAAAATCTAACGGTGGTAACATAAATACACTGAAAGAAAATACCAACCTGAACATATAAATACATTAAAATAAAATACCAACCTGAACATATAAATACACTAAAATAAAATGCCCACCTGAACACTGAGCTTCACATTCCGCTTGTGTTGCAAAATTATTACTATTTCCTCCGCACCCTTGGAAAGAAAATGGTTGACATCTTCCCGTTTCGAGGTTGAAGTACCATTGGTTTTGGTTTGATGACTGATTTTGAGGACTGAAACCGAGATCTCTTTGGCCTGTACATTCTTTTTTATGAAAAAAATAATAATTCGATGTACAGAAATTTATATTTCATCTAGTCAACATGAACCTTCAAAACATAGCCAAACGATTCACAGACTCTTGCAGAAAAAAAACGGGGTTGACTTTTTTTTTACTTTTATTTATTTATATATATTTTTTTTTTCATGTGAAACGATGGCTGACAGCTCATTAACTATTATTGGTAATAATCGTGATTTTTTTAAACAGTGCTGTTTGATATTTGGTTATTGATATTCAACCAAATACTTTCATGGATTTTTAATCTTTTTCCGCATTTTCCCTTCGGTGACATTTATCATGTTTATATTAACTATTGGTTTAATGCATGACTACGAGAAAAGTCCGTTTTATGCGATACCCTCACTCTAGTGTAAGGTGTCTGTTCGTGCGTTTCTCAAATAAGTCTCTGACGGATTACTTTTTAGCGAATATGCATACTGTTTTCTGACTTGATATACACCGCCAAATTATTTTCTGCAAAACTCGGGCAAAGTTCGATTTTTTTGTTCAGTCAATCTTTAGTTATGTACTTGAAACGGTACATTTAGCTTGCGGTTCCTATTGTTAACATAAAGCCTTCAAACTAGTAATATAAAATATTAATTACATACTCAGGCAAAGTGTGAGTTTGAATTCAAACGTGAAATGTTTCGTACGGAAGCGCATTAGGGACATGCATAAAAATAATTATCTCGCCGCGGCGAGTTATTATCCCGCCACGTAAGTTAACAAAAAATTCAACTCTCGCCGTGGCGAGCTATTATCTCGCCGCGGCGAGTTAACAAAAAAGGTTATCTCGCCGTGGCGAGTTATTATCTCGCCACGGCGAGTTAACAAAAAAGGCTATGTCACCGCCGCGAGTTACAATATCTCCACGGCGAATTACCAAAAAGATTATCTCGCCGCGGCGAGTTATTTTTCCAAGGCGAATTATTATCTAGAGGCTCACATGAGCCGGTTTGGTCTGCCTTGGTTTAACATTAAATACTTTTCTTTCATTATTATTATTATTATAAAATGTAATGTACTTGTTTCTGCTAAAGTTAATGAATCATACAATATCAGACAATTTTCTTTTCCCAAAACCAAATACGGAAATATATAAAACAAGCTTTTCTCTAAGCGGACCAAAAGTATGAACTCTCAACCGAATGCAATCAAAAACTCGAAAACTCGGTTCAAAAATTTTTATAAACTGTTAAATTTCTAATAGATATGTATTGTTTTTGCTATTAAGCAAATGAATGTGTATATTATTTTTATATTGATATGTTATATATAGTGTTTTCTTTATATGTGCTGATATCTATTTCTCTTTGTTATTCAGAGAGCTTTATTGAAAATTGGTTCAATTCAAATAATTTACTCTCTCTAAATAAAGATATTTATTAATTCATGTACATAAGAGCACAAAATTAGATGGAAGCAAAGCTAAATTTCATGGTTGTAAATATACTGGTAAATATTGCTTTGCAAAGTCGATAACATCAGGCAAATTATATGAGGCAGGTACGACGTGAAAATCTGTGCAATCAGAAAGGCATAGTTATGACGTGTCAGTATCCTAAATGTAAGTGGATATTTTCAGCTAGATTCGCGTCTTCCTGCATTGACTACCGACATTTTTCTGGATTAACCTACTCACAGCGTGACGGATGTTGTTAACAGAGCAGGACATGCTTACCCTTCCGGAGCACCTTATGCCACTCTAAGTTTCACTGAGTTCACACTGTGAGTGCCTTTGTTTTGAATGTTGTTATTTCTTTCTGTGCTTTGTATATGCTAACGTCATTGTTTTGTGTCTAACGTCATTGTTTTCTGTGTTCCCGTTTTGGCCATGTCTTTGGACTTCGATTTTTGTAAATTCCACTCCTTTGTTCCTTCGGTATTCTACTGCCGTTGTTTCTAAGTATCGAATAACTGATTACAAGTATTGAGGCGCAAATAGCAAGTGTTGGGCTTAAATTGCAAGTATTAGAGTGCAGATTGCAAGTATTGAGTTCATAATGCATTACAAATTTTGGGGCGCAGATTGCAAATTTTTGGGGCGAAAATTGGAGGATAAACATTTTACTGCTGGTCTGTAAAATTTGCATCCTTGGAGAACAATTTTGTAAATTGAAGTACTACAGACATTATGGCTAATTCTGAAATTTTCAATTTTAAATGAACCCCTTTTGGTCCAAAAATAAAAACAAAATAAAAATGATAAATAAAAATAAAAGCAGATCGATTCCCCTCAATGGAATGTTTATTTTTTAGTAATTTTCCTTTGAATGGTAACATAAAATCATAGCATTCTGTATATAGTGTTTTACGTCAAAAGCCACGACTTCTAAGTCTTGAATTTTAGGTCTTGATGTACGTTTACATCTTTGGTGGCAGAAAATTGAACTGCATTCGGAGTCGGATATAATATCCTTGTCTTTTGAAAAATTTTGTGATAAAGAAATGAAATCATTTTGAGTAGCATGCTTGAAAATAGTCAAAAAAAAAGAAGAAAAAAACTAGTCATGCACATGTTGCAAAATGCACATGTATAAAATCTTAGTTTGTTTAATTTGCAGTACAGCGGCTAGCAGTTACACAGCCTGTGGCAAAAGAACATACATAAACATAGCCATGAAATGCATAAAAACATTTATAGGTTTGGTTTGCATTTCCGAGAGTTCCCCGTCCTTTATAATACAATGTTTCTGTAAAAAGAAGAAAAAAAGTTTGAATTTGGAAAAAAATCTCTTTGATTTATAATGTATTGTGATCAGTCAGTTAAATCATTTTGCATTTTTAATATACTGCTGCACGGCAAAAAAAAAACAAAACAAAACAAAAAATTAATAAAAAACGGTCAGATTTTTATCTTCGTTCAATAAATCGCTACCAAAAAGCAATGCTTAATAATTATGTCAATGCAATTTAATGTTCATATAAATTCAGCACGTAGACCTATGTAAAATGGGCATTCAAGAGAAACAATAAATTGAGTCCTCTAGCACATATGTTCCCAGAAGCAGTCAGGATTATGGAAGAGGTCAACATTTAAGCATTTTAGATAAGTATTTGATGTTAAACCCAGGCAAGCCAAACCAGCTCATGTTAGCCTCTAGATAATGAGTCTATACGTAGCATTAAAAAGTAACTTGCCGCGGCGATATAATCTTTTTTGGTAATTCGCCGTGGAGAGATAGTAGCTCGCCGCGGCGACATAGCCTTTTTGTTAACTCGCCGTGGCGAGATAATAACACGCCACGGCGAGATAACCATTTTTGTTAACTGGCCCGCCTAGGCGAGTGAATAACTCGCCGCGGCGAGATAATTTTTTTATGCATGTCCCTAATACGATTCCCGCCGTGCGCGGTCCCGGCTGAAGAATAGGCCCGCAGCATCCTCTGAGCTTGGAGTATGAGCCATCCTAACAGAGGACCCCGAGGGAACCCCGGGATATAGAAATAGGACCCAGTATCTCCGGCTTGCGGGGTGTGACCCCTCCTAAACGGAGGCTGACCCCGAGGGTCCCGGGATATAGAAATAGGACCCATTCCGTGGTTGTGCGGGATTAATAAATACACAACCCATCTTTCGGATGGGATGTAAACTCAGGTCCACGTGTTGGAAGAAATGCCACGCTTCCTGCACGTTAAAGAACTCTTGTAGCAAGCTCTGTTTGGGGTGGTCCGTAGGTGATCGGCTACAAGGCTAAATTCCCCGCCCTTGACGATTTCACCCTACTTTTCCAGTGGCAGTCAGAATTTCCCGTCCCATGGCCATTTCCATACCCCAAAGTGATTATTTATCAACAAACTTGTTCTCGTCTTGATATAGCTGAAATATTGCTGAGTAGACGTTAAACAATATTCAATCAATCAATCAATCCCTAATACGATTCCGTAGTTTCGGGAGTTCAACTTCGATATTGAAATATTTTAAGCCAAGGTTTCCAGAACGAAATTTCTAATAATTTATTCAAACTTAGTATTTAAGTTAAACGGCCACTTTCATAATGCCGAGTTCCATTTTCGGTTAATACTTGAAATTGTATTCTTGAATTATGCTTATTTTACAAAGACAGTTGGAAGTATCACGCAAAGCATCATTCATATTTTTAATGAATTTTCTATGTTTTGTTTCATTCACCTTCGCTTTGTTACTCAGGTACGCAAGACATCAATAAAAATGTTTTGAGAACATAAATATGTTTCTTCACAATTAAATATTATAGAAGCTCTTTTCTCGGTTAGATCATTACTAAACCAAATATGTCAACATCTATCAAGTCGAGCTCGATCAAATGAGATGCAAGTTAAATTGTCTGTCGCTTTTGTTGTCAAAAGTGATGGCCTTAACAGCAAAGTTGAAGTCGAGATTGTATGATAATGCAAATTCCCCTTACAGCTCTCGGTATTCCGCTGAATTGTGCCATTAAAAGCGTTTCATACACATTTTTTCATACTAAATGTCACAAATAACAAAATGCCGAAGTTACTGTTTATTTATTTTCTGTATATGTGCATTTCGACAGCTTATGTCTCATTAGTGCAGACCAAACCAAAACATCTGGAAGTCCATTAGCCGAAAACATGTTAAAGCTCATAGAAGAACCCGAAAACTGCATATTTGTGGTTTTCGTGGGGAACAGGTAGATGTAATGGACACACTAGAACAACACATACAAATGTATAGTTTTATCCTAAACAGTGATGACAAACCTGAATGTATGCCATGCAATCGTCCTTATACAATCCAACAAGTTTTAAATTGAATGTGTAGATGTGACCGATATCAGGCGTGATTTGTATTCTACTGACTGTCTTCAAGACTTCAAATGTCGCTCGCTGGCGGCAAAACAGTTCAATTTTTATTTAGTAAGATTTAAATGGATTTATCTTAAAGTTAAATTATAACAGTTAAACTGACATTTCTACTTTTGTGTGTGTGTGTGTTTTTTACACTCTTGTTTTACTTGTATAAAGCCAGAATGGTTTTATATTGTTATTTTTAAAATTAAATAAATCTGTTTAACTTAACAGTTGTCGCCACAATATAGCTGAAACATTGCTGAAGTTGGCGTAAAACATCAATCAATCATATTTGTGGTTTATCTTTTAAGGCAACAATGTAGCATACGGCATATATTTAGCAAAATAGTACGAAAATCGGTATTTACAAACATGTGAAACCAAGAAGTTATCACATGATAGATCGATATTTATTTGATACTCTCGGATATGTTCCAGACCATACGCGTACGGTCCGGACCATACGAGTATTTTTTTTTCGAAATACCCATACGGTCGGATGGTCCGTATGGTCCGACTGTACGCGTATGGTCTGGTTATTTCAAAGTTTTGCTTGTTCTTGGTATAATATATCAATAAATTAATAGACCGTATACAATGTTATTTAATGAATTAAGCTCTTATGTTTAGAAACAAATAAGATTTTCGAAAAAGTGTTATTTTAAAGAAAATATAAGAAAAAAAAATATTTTACTTTACTGTAATTATGTTTTGGAGATGCCTTTATAAAAGTGACTTATTAATTGAACGTTATCTGAGAAAAAATAATAAAAAAAAAACTAGTGTTTCGTAAAAATAAATGAATGTTAATTGGTCTTCTTGTCTGAACATTCTGAGAAAAAAATAAATGAATTCCACCTCTAAGGAACAACAACATTTTTCCCAAATACCCCAAAAAGGGTGCAAATCCCAAAATCTCATAAAGGGGCGGCTGAATAAATATAACAGCGCAAGTTACACAGTGTTCCAAAAAGGAATACTCCCTGTCCACGAACAGAACTTCTCAATGTAAAAATGAAGTTTATTTATCACCTGTGTAAAAATGTGAAAATATTTTTTTTTATTTCACTGCTTCTATAATGTCATTTCAGTTATATTTGTAATTTATTATTTTTATAAAGACCTAATAATTCATATGCTTTTCAGTGGTTGTTAGTGGATCAGTTTTGACTGTAACTTACTTCTATGTTTGAATAACGAATGTAGTGTTTTTCTTTGTACTCCTACGGTCTAAATATACGTGTATGGTCCAGCTCGTAGCAGAACGTACACGTATACTTATACGGTCCAACCGTACGTGTATGGTCCGACCATACGCGTACGGTCGGACCATATGAGTATACGCATACGGTCCGGACCGTACGCGTACGGTCCAAATACGCGTATGGTCTGGAACAGATATAGTTACAAAATAGATGCTTGTGAAAAAAAGATTTCTTGACTCTGGCTTCATCCAGTTCAATGGCTTTGTAAAAATTTTGTACATGGACCCCAACTTTTTTATTTCATGAATGTCTTCTATAGACTGACAAGTTTTCATGAAATATTTTGATATAACTTCCTACATGTAGCTTTTAGACAAAAATAGTCATAATGTTTAATTTAGGGAAAAACAGAAATCCATTTCTCGCAAAAGTTTAAATGTCTTCTAGCACACGGACCTATATGTTTCTTCTTACCATTTCATTAAGTATACAATGATCAATCAAATTAGACAGGTTTAATGAAATCGTTGATATAAACAACCTCTTTAAACTATTTATTTATTATTGAAAAAGGATTAT
The DNA here is from genome assembly GCA_002080025.1 of Modiolus philippinarum. Lineage (NCBI taxonomy): Eukaryota > Metazoa > Mollusca > Bivalvia > Mytilida > Modiolidae > Modiolus > Modiolus philippinarum. The sequence continues at coordinate 114,882 of MJUU01028645.1, forward strand.
CAAAATCCGATATTAAAGAAGAAGAAAAAAACCTGCATGCACTATTTTTAGAGTTTCATCACAATTTTTGTAATTTTATTTCACATTTTGACTGAATAATAATTTGCTTACCGCATTGTTCATTTTGCGCTGTGGCAGTGGCTACCAATATTGTCAACAGAAGGTACGAGGCAAATAACAGTTTCATGATCGTCTGATAAGGTCTGATCGTTTCTTTGACTTTACTTTTAGATTACAATTCAGTAAATACATACAACTATACCATGAAAAAAAAACAACATGTTTATTCTTACACTTCGAAAGTTTTTCTTTATCTAATAAATATGCATGATTTCAACAAACAAAAGAAACAGGTGTTTCTTGAAAAACTGTTTTGTTTCTCTTCTTTTTTTAATTTTCACTTAAAATTTACATTTTACCGATATCAAATGACATATCTTACTGCTGTTACTGGCTCTTTTCGTTTTTTTTTTATTTTCTTTCTATAGCGCGAGTTCATAGTTATTGATTATACTGATTATATCAAAGAAGTGTCTCGTCCAATGATATATGTTACAGTACAAATTAATCCAGTAGGGTCCATATTTCTCAAAGCAAACTGGGATTTCATTTTCTAATTTGTACTGAGTTTCACCTGTACAAATTGAAATTCAAAATCTTTAGATATGCTGATTTCAGATTTTAAACATATTTTGGTACTTGGATTTCCAAATGTCTTGATTTGATCTGCACTGAAGAGACACACGAGACATAAGTTATCGTAATGCGTATATGCAGAATCTAAATTAACAGTAACTACGGAATTTTATTGAGAACAATTATTTTATTTTGGTAAGTTTCTTGACATAGTAGGACCAACCCTGCAGTTGTGTGTATCTGCGACGGAAAGTCAGCATCAAGGAAACATTATGTTACTTTTATCCGTTTTCCCGACGTTTGATCGACTTGCATTCCAGTTAATATTCAGTTTCTTACATTGTAGAATTATTATAAAGTTTTCACATGCATACGTCTTTGATGAGAGGTTAGCATCTATGCAAATTATGTCGCTTTTACCTACTTTTGCCTCTTGATCAACTTGCATTCAAATTTATGTTAGGGTCATCTAACCTTACAAATGCGTACATATCTGACGATATGTCAGCATTCATGCAAACTTACGTCACTGTGACTATGTTCCAATGTAATCACTGAAACCCACTTTTTAAATTCTTCTTTCGATCCTATTGAAAATGTTCTTGTTGCAAGGTAAACAGATGAACTTACCACTAGTTCCTGGCACATATCTTACTAATTATAGATCCTAAAAAAATATTTCAAGTAACTTAAAAATAGAAATGTTTGGGCTACTAGATCCAGAGTTTGTTACCGGACTAGCTAACACCGACTGGATTTGTAAGGGCTTTAAATTATGGCACGAAACAGAACCTATCTAGATTTTCTATTTACTTTCGATTTTTACCTTCAAACCACCATACAGGAATACAGTAGGGGATGTCGTAAAATTTCGTAAAAGCCTTCTTTGGATGTATTGAAACAAAGTCTGAACTAAAATTGTCTTTTGCATTAATAAGGTATAATTTTTTTAAGTTCAAAATTTGACAAGTAATTCACCTTAACAATGGCAGTAGAATGCCGATGAAACAAAGTATAAAAAATGAAGGGATATGGACTCAATTCAAATGAAACAAAGTCTCAACAAGTACATGGTAAGGCTTAAAAACGGAACAACGCTTTTATTGTTGTTCATCTTGAAGTCACCATGAGGGTTCAACAATGAGCTGAACTCATATCTCAAATTGAATGTAAACAAGAGGCTCTCAAGAACCTACATCGCTCCCCTGGTCCATGGCTGACCTAGACTGCCCAAGTAGTTCAAGTATGTCAATAGGCCTTGATTGTATTTGCTTCAAATTTGAAATATGTTAGTGATGGGAACCATTTTGGATATGGTCACCTTTTTGAAGTGGGCCAACTGAGGAACAAACGTAAAAATCACAAACTTTGAAGAGCACCACCCACGGACAATTGTGACTAAGTATGGTTTCAATAGGCCTAATAAGATCTTTGAATATGTTTTCCCGTAGGGTACAATGTAAAACTACATTCCCTGTTGGCAGCCATCTTGAATAAGTGCTGACTAACCAGACATTGTTTTTAAATGGACTACCAAAGGCTTATTGTGACCAAGTTTGGATCCAATGGGCTTGGTTGTTTCAGAGGAAAAATATTTGAATGTTTTCCCATAGGGGCCAATGTTAAACTATGTTCCTTGTTGTGGCCATCTTGGATGGGATGCAAACTTGCCGTACACATTTTTCAAGGGGGCCAACTAAGGACTAATGTGATCAAGTTTTATTCCAAATGGCGAATAAGTTGCAGAGTCAATATGTCTCAGAGTATATTTTCTTTGAATGTGTTTTCCTATTAAACTATGTTCCCCGCTGGCGGCCATCTTGGAGGAATTGCGGACTTGCCAAACACCTGCAATGGTGGTAAATTATAATTACATGCCACAATCTTCTAAGGAACTAAACACAAATGACACGAATCAGACAAAAAAAATACAAATGTAAACAATGATAGAAACTTGGGACAGTCGGACTTGGTCCCACACTAGCAAAAGCAAACGGTAGGGTTAAACCGGTTTTTGGATGACCAAACCCTCCCCCGTTATTTGTCCCGTTTCCCTAAAGTTGAATAAACATACGAATAAAACCAAATACAGGTAGACTACTAACTCCATGGCCACAATCTTGAAAGGAGAGAAAATGACAAAAACATAATTTTGAAAGATTTGTCAATGGGTCCTCACCGCTACACTGCCGACTAGCTCCAGGAGCTTAGTCTGCTGGTAAAACACTGTCGCACTACGGAAGAAACAACAAACTCAAAACATCCCGAAGGCCAGTATGTGTGTAAAATTTTAAGGTCACTAGATCTCAAAGCTAATTTATGCAAGCAGAGTATCTTGTCGATATCCCCTATTACGTAAAGAATTAAGCTACGTCCCAGCCCTTTTGGATCTTTAATCAGTTTCTTGCATTTTTTAACAACATTTCCGTAGAAAAGAGGATTAGAAATACCCTTATTGCGAAAAGTCATATCAAATATTCATAACTATTATAAACTTCTTAATTGTATTCAGCTATTTATGAAATATGTAACCTTGTTGTAAGAGTTTGGCTGTGATAATAAGGTTACGGTCATTAAAATTGTCAAGAGAAGAATAAATGCGTGCGGATCGTAATAGCTGAGATATATACACCCAATAGGATGGAGCCAGAGGAATGCCGCTGTCAAGAAAAGGGACATTAGTAATAATGAAATCAAAATCATCCTTTTTATCATATATATATTTTTTTTTACACAGAGTCAATAATAATAGTTAGATCCAGAAAAGGGCAGTATTTGGAATCATGGCAGCTTTATTTAATTTCAGTCTTGTGGGTAAATGATGTGTACATAATCTAAAAAATGGGGATTGTAAATAGTAAGGATGTCGTGAGTATACCTCCTGTTATCATTGAAAATTGAAATAAGTTTATCACTGTTTTGAGGTTTTTTCATGAAGTCTCGTTCATAACAGAACGGTAAAAAATCTGCAATGAGAGGTGCACAATTTGTACCCATGGGAATACCTATGACCTGTTTAAAAACGAACAAAAATGTGGTCCAGCAAAAATTGAGTGCAGTAATGATATCACATGTCCAGGAACAATGATTATTGTAAGTAATATGAGAGAAGAATCCTTGCTTTTTGTTAGAACAAATGAACTGCAGATGGAAATAATAAGTTGTCCTAATTTGGATTTCATCTAAATATATGGGAAGATTGTATACAGTGTGGAAAATCAACTGTATATTGATGATACTGATTTTTGAATTGATTGAAGTTGACCTAAAACTTCAATAGAAATTTTTGCACTCCAAAAGTAATTAACACTAGAGTTTTGATAAGTTTTTTCACAGTATTTAATTAAACCAACTCTTTTATACAAGTAAATGAAGTAGTTAAATGGATGGATAAATAAGTAATAGAACACTTACTAGATGCCGAGATAAATCGATGTTTGAAACTAGAGGCTCAGAGACTGAGCCTGTATCGCTCACCTGACAAAAAGCTACTATGCCATATTTTACGAAAAGATATGGAGTAAATGAACATGACACCATTTCGCAAATTAATTCATCAGCAGCACTAGAACCAAAGTATAGGAAATCCACGATTTAAAAAATGTTCAAAAGGTCAGGCAACCAAACGAAATCCGAATAATCAGTAATATCAAATATGGCTAAGGACAAAACTACGATGGAAGGAGTTAATCCATGACAAAAAATTATGTTTTTTACCAATGGGGTTTAATGTATAGCTATGTCATCCATTGGCACCCATTGAAATGAGTAATTTTTGCAAAGGACCTTCTTTATTTTTAGTTCAACTTGCTTTTTGGTTGAATTTGCTTCAGTGGTTTCAGAGGAGAGGACGAAAATAGAATTTTCTCATAGGGTCCAATATTAAACTATGTGCTGATGTCCATGTTCTTATCGGATCGGAACAAAATGACCAATCTTTGTAAAGGACCTTTATTACATCATTCCTGTAAAGTTTAGTTGAATTGCTTCAGGAGTTTCAGAGAAGAAGATAACGATGGAATTTTTCCCATATCTTACCCCAATATTAAACCTAAGTTCTGAACTGGCAGCAATGTTTTTTATCAGATGGGAACGAAATGAGCAATCTTTGTTAAGGAACTTCAATACATCATTCCTGTAAAGTTTGAGTGGTTTCAGAGAAAATGAAAATGTCATTTTCCATAGGGTCCAATGTTAAACTAAGTTCTGCGCTGGCAGCCATGTTTTTAATCGAATCGGAGCAAAATGAGAAAACTTTGTTGAAAACCTTTAGTACATCATTCCTGGTAAGTTTGGTTGAATTTGCTTCAGTGGTTTCAAAGGAGTTGATGAAAACGACGTTTTTCCCATAGGTCCAACGTTAAATATAAGTTCCGTGCTGGCGACCATGTTTTTTGTCGGATCAAACCTCATTGAGCAATCTTTGTTAAGAACCTTCTATACATCATTCCTGTACAGTTTAGTTGAATTTGATTGAGTGGCTTAAGTGGAGTCGATGAAAATGACGTTTTCCCATAGGGTCCAATGTTAAATAATGTCGCGCTGGCGGCCATTTTTTCTTTTTGTTTTTGTTTTTTTTGTTTTTTGGTTTTGTTTTTTGTCGGATCGGACCGAAATTAGCAATCTTTGTAAAGGACCTTCCATACATCATTCCTGTAAAGTTTGGTTGAATTTGCTTCGGTGGTTTCAGAGGAGTTGATGAAAATGAAATTTTTCCCAGGGTCCAATGTTAAAGGTAAGTTCCGTGCTGGCAGCCATGTTTTTTGTCGGATCGGAACGAAATGAGCAATCTTCATATATCATTCCTTTTAAGTTTGGTTGAATTTGCTTCAGTGGTTTCAGAGGAGTTGATGAAAATGTGAAAAGTTAACAGACGGACGGACAGACGAACAACGGACGCCAAATGATGGCAATAGCTCACACTGACCCTTTGGGTCAGGTGAGCTAAAAACAACGGCAGTAGAATACCGAAGAAACAAAGCACAAGATTACATAAACCAAAGTCCATTGGTGACCATAACTTTATCTTTAAACTTATTTAGAGCATGTTTGTCTGCGCTTTCTCGTTTATACATTTTTTACAACACTTGGTTACTGCGTCTTTAATTATATCAAAGCCTGCTTTCCAGTTTATTCTTGAAGGTAGTAGATATTTAGGCCCTTTTCTAAAGAATTTTTCTTCAGTGATGTTAAGATTCGTCTGCAAGGGTCATAGCAATATGGCGTTATTAGACAATCATAGATGCTTAGGTAGTTTTCTTAAATCAGCATCACATGTAATAAAGAAGAATTGTAGGTTTTTTCATGAAAACGAAATGACAGTCGTGTCCAAGTTGTCAAAATAGACAGGTACAAGCTTTTGAATATCTAGGTCCCTAAAATGTCTGCAATATCAAAAGGTCAATTCCTCTATTAATGTATTTATTTTTCAAAAAATGATTTACGTACTCATCGGGTTTGTTGATTCTCGGATAGAGTCGATGAAAGCAGAAAGCATCAACAATTTTAGAACATTCATAGAACGGACTTTAGCAGACATAGTATCACACTCCAAAGACGTGTTACAGGAATGGAAAGTTTAGTGAACAATACATGTATTTCAAAAATCAAAGTCTATTGACATGGTAAAAACGGAAATAACAAGGTGGCAGATCATTAAAAACAAATCATTCCAAACTAAAGCACCCAACGTGTAAAATTCATAACCAAAGGTGAACAAATAACAAATTCCGACGTTACTGTGAATTTGGTTTCTACATATAACTAAATACCGAAGTTACTGTTAATATCATTTCTGCATATGCGCATTTCAACAACTTATGTCTCTTCAGTGCAGATAAAATCTAAACGTTTGGAAGACCATAAACTCAAAGATGTTTAAAAACTGACAGAGAAAAAAATAAAATATATGATCTAAATGTTCAGCCAAAATCACCTAAGGACAGAGCTTTGCACGAGGGAGATACTCCTTAGTTTTCAACAAGATTTACAAAAATTGAGATTTTGTAAGGTTTCAAAGAGAATCAGCTTTCGGGTTAGCACCGAAGAACTGACTACCGGGCTGGTGAATATCATCGCGGACTATCAGTCCACCAAAAGTAGCATTGACCAAGTGGTAACAAAGAATTAAATACCGAAGTTACTGCGAATTTAATTTCTGCATATGCGCTTTTCGACAACTTATGTCTCTTCAGTGCAGATAAAATCTAAACATTTGGATGACATAAAGTCAAAGATGATAGAGAACAAATAAACAATATGATCTAAATGTAAAGCCAAAATCAGCTAAGGACAGATCTTTGCATTGGGGAGATACTCCTTAGTTTTCAAAAAAATTTACAAAAAGGGTTCAAATAGAATCGGCTTTCGGGTAAGCACCGAGTTACTGACTACTGGGCTGCTGAATACCCTCGGGTACTAGAAGTGGCATTTACCCAGTGGTAACAAATAACTAAATACTGAAGTTACTGTGAATTAAGTTTCTGCTTATGCCCATTTCGACAACTTATGTCTCTTCAGTGCAGATCAAATCAAAACCTTCGGAAATCCATGAACAAGCGCGTTTTGCACCTTCCTTATGGTCTAATAAAATTGTACAACAGGGTCACATGTTTTATCTCGATTGGCTGCCATTTTAGCTACAAAATTAAACGTTTGGTATATTAACCTCATGTTTCAATGTCTAGTCAATAACACCTTGATGTATAAATTGATTTAAAGGTAAAATAATTTTACAAAATTTTCCCCGAGTCCAACGTTACACTAATATTTGAGTTTTCAGTGACTCTTGTTTACAGAGTTGCCCGGTGCGACCCCATGTAGATGTGGTAGAGGAATGCCCTGTCTTTGCTGATTTGTTAGTCATCAGGTTATACGACGGAAATAATGGCCGCGATCCATTGTAGACAAACTTGTGTGGGGAAATGCCATGTTCCATGCAGTATTTTCATTGGAGATCTATTTTGTATTCTTTGAAAAAGAGCAGCCTCTTTAGGAGGTATCAAAGAATAGATTTCTGTCACTTGCCCACTTCTTCCCTTTTCAATTGCAATCAAAACTTGCTACTCGGGTTGTCCCTTCCACGTTTATTTCTTTCTTCCGTCTTGTAACCTGTACGGCAATTTTTGTTGAGTCATAATAAGATGGCGGATCATTCGAGCCCGATTATGTAGACACCTAATGTTTTCATTTTTTAACTCAGTTGACCTCGTTTTGCGTGAAGTTGTGTTACTGTACAGAACCCAAATATAACGGGGAGTCTCCACACCAAGCGTCAAGGACCAACGTTTACATATAAACTGGTATTTTATGTCCAAACTGAGAGTCCGAAGTGCTTTGAAAAATCGAAGCGAAATTGTGATGTTTGGTTGAATTGTACATCGAGTCAATCCACTTTTCCAAACAAGAGTGGGTGTTTGTAGCCTATTTGTATACCAAACATTTCGATCAGCATACTCAGAAACTATAATTTTACATGTAAATGCCTGCAAAACGATTTGTCAAAAAATTGCAGTGTACGGTAGTGTCACTACCAAATATTTACATTTTTCCCTCGATTACGGTTGAGTCCAAATTCACGAACTCTGTAAGAAGTGTGCATGCAGTTGAGTCATTTGCAATTGGTCAATATTGCCTATGTTATTGTTGCGTATCAGTATCTTCGATGGATACATGCCATTATCTCTACAGTTTAAGAACCGACCTTTTGACTTGAAAGGAATGCTTGTTTGTATTTTTTATAGAATATATTTTAATCCTGAATTTTTCAGAAAAGAGCACAAACGTTAAAAAATTAACTAAAAGTTTCGCTTATGACGGATAAAATATTTTCATACAAGAACAGAACACCAACCCCTCTTTTCATTTACTGTTTGTCACTAACAACGAAGACATTAGATACCGATTGTAATGTATTTAAGATCATAAGGTCAGCACATGAACAACTTGTGGTGGAGCAGATCTATGTAGAATCTGAACTTAAATGTAAATGAATAGCGAAACTTGTGACCCTGTCTGTTGTTTAATAATATCCAAAAAAACTGACGAGTCCACAAAATTTTCCACCAATTATTCGAAAATGGGTATTTAATCCATTATATTACCTCTACCAGAGAAGTATAAAACACGTCTCTGACTAAAATAAGTCACTGCTAATGTAGGCAATCACACATTTTGCGACATTTACTAATTACACATTTTTTTTTATTAAAATACATACATTTCATTTTAGTGAAATATTACTTTGTAAATCAACAGATATTACATCACAAACATGAGACAGATTGCTGAACATTTCATCTGAAAATTGAAAATCCAGAAAAGCAAGTCTATATTATGGTAAACTATATTATGCTTATAGCTGAGAAATTTTAAATTAAAAATATCCGTTGAAGAAGATATCAATCTCTTCTCAAAATTCTCAATAATGGGAACAGAAGAAAGTCGTCCGTCAGGGTTCAGTACTGGACCGATGCCTCTTCTTCATACCTATCAACGACATTATGAAGCAAAACAAGTCTCTTCGCACACCGTACAATCACTATCCCAAGAGCAAGGATACAACACCAATTTAAGCCATCAATTGGAATACTGTTACATACAATAGTTCAAATAAGGGCAGCTTTAGGTACACACTGAATCAATAAATCCTTCAATACAATGTTACCAAAATACTACAGCAACTTACTTGGCCTCAGACGATTCTCTTCATTAATTTATAGAATAAAAAAATCAACCTTATTCCATAAAGATATCATAAATGAATGCTTCATTATTCACCAACAAATTACTATCCCTCATCCTTTCCTCGCACCATAAGAATATGGAAAGGTTTACCATCCGAAATCCAGACCTTCCATCATTTAAGTCTGGACTACAACAAATCATCTACAATTAACTAAATTCTACGTTTTAGCTATAGTATTTTTTTTTGGAAAGGTTAAAACATCACTTGTAAACATTCTTGCACAAAAAAAAAATATTTATTTTACCCCAATGTACTTTCTAGTATTCAACAGGTTGAATAAAAGGAGTATCCCTTTGATGTAGATGTATTGAGGGAGTGGGTTTGCTGTTCTGTTCTTGTAAGCAAATAGTTTATTCGCGATAAATGAAACTACCTGTTCTGAAAATCAGTATCAAAATATCTTTTTAGAAAATACAAAAAAGCTTCCCTTTCAAGTTAAAAGGTCGATCCTTAAACTGTAGAGATAATGACAAGTATCCAGCAAACGTCTTTAATATATAACTTCTACTGATATGCAACAATAACAGGTAATATTGACGAAATGACTCGACTGCATCCACCTTTCTTACGGAGTTTTTGGACTCGACCGTACAGTGACTCAACCGTAATCGAAGGAAAAATGCAAACATTTGGTGATGACACGGTCGTACACCGCAGTTTTTTGACAAATCGTTTTACAGGCAATTACAGTTAAAATTATAGTTTCTGAGTATGCTGATCGAAATGTTGGGTACAAAAATAGGGTTTAAACATCCACTTTTGTTTGGAAAAGTCAATTGACTCGATGTAAAGTTCAATCAAACATCATAATTTCGCTTCGATTTTTCAAAGCACTTCGGACTCTCAGTTTGGACATAAAATTCAAGTTTATATATGAACGTTGGTCTATGGCAGTTGGTGTAGATACATCCCATTATATAAGGGTTCTGTAAAGTAACACAACTTCACGCAAAATGGAAAGGAGAAAAAAGTAGGTGTCAACCTAATCGAGCTCAGATGATCCGCCATCTTATTATGACTCAAAAAAAATTGCCTTTTTTTTCTTCTTGATTTTTAACCGCCAACAAGAATGAAAAAATACACATCATTTTCTAAAAGGCTCGAATGGTAAATCAAGATATGTCGTGGCAATCTGTCTGAGTTTATGATTGGTGTAAATATCGTACATTTGGTAGATAATCATCATGTTACCATGCTTAATTAATATCAACTTGATTTATTCAATTTCATATTTTATCTTCTATCATTTTCAATATATTATATAACAGCTACAAAAAACAAGATGTGTTTTGTGAAACACCTATGCCCCGTGTAGCAGTCAAGAGCTTCTGAGAAATTAATACATGTACATGTATGTATCCATAAATTCTGGCATCAATTGAACACTTAAATCATGAAAAGAGATAATTGTGTTTAGATGCAAACACAGAAGTAACCATAGGACACCCACAGAAGTTACCATAGGACACCCACTACAGATCAGGCATTATCAAGAAGAAAAACAAGTTTCACACCCCTTTAATAAACTCATTGTTTTTCTGTCCATCAGTGCTATCAGTACTTTGATTATTCAATTGTTGCATCAGATCAGTTCTATCAGTACTCTAATCATCAGATTGCATAAGAGATATTTTTATCATCTTCATAGTAGAAAATAATATATATTTTAAGTAATGTCATCCAATCATTTATCTGTCATAAGAATTTGAAAAATAATAAGAAACAGTAAACGCAATAAGTCACCAAACTGTGAAATACAAAACCTGTTATCTTACCATTCAAAAACAATGGCAGTAGAATACCAAAGGAACAAGGGAAGAGATGACTACAAAAATCGAAGTCCAAAGACATGGCAAAAACGGTAACAGATAAAGACAAAACAAGGACGTGAGACAGCTACAATGCACGGAAATAAATTAATTGATTGATTGATTAGTTAGAGTTTAACGTCCAATGAGCAATATTTCAGCTATAATACGACGAGAACAAGTTAATTCAAAAAAATTATGTAAGAGAAGAAAGAAACAACGGTGGAAGGGACAACGAGTTTAGATTGCCACTGGAAAAGGGGAAAAATGGGTAGGGGCAGGAAATTTAGCCTTCTATTAGAGACTCAGTGATTCTGCTCTCTTTAGACAATATAGAAGAGGTCTTTATACTGCATGGAGCGTGGCGTTTCTCCACACAGTTTGGCTACAAGGGTTCGCGGTCAGGCTTTCCGTATTATGACCTGACTACCCCGCACAGACAGGGCATTGCCCTATCCACCACCTGGAGACGCGCCCGTCAGCTCTATAGCCGAAGCCCCTGACTCAGGTGCCGGGCACGGAAATAAAAAGATATCATTAAGAACTAAGGCAGTCATAATGTGAACTCCCATGAAAACCGGGAGTGACATCAGGTGCTCCGGAAGGGTAAGCATGTCCTGCTCCGCAGTGAGTCAATCCAGGGTTGAGTCAAATCCGATTATGTCCATTCCGTGAAGACGTGAAATCTAGCTGAAAATGTCCGTTTTCATTTGGGACACAGACACGTCATATCTGTCAATGATGTCATAGTGACGACCATAGAATTTCTGATGGGATGAAAGTAACAAAGGCTGAACAAATCCCTGACTAAGCAGCTTTTAAAGCAGTGTTTTTTGCTCTAATTAAAAAGTCACTGTATAAACTACATGCCCGACAGTAACGAATCAACCGTAAAATGTATACTCCATAGGCTGGAGAGGTAGGTATAATGCTGCTCGGAAAGGGAAAGTTCACAATTGGGAAGTTAAAATCATCACGTTTGTTATACAGCTGAGATTTCAATCGTCCATTTTCTTCAATGTAAATTAAGGGAGTACGAGCCTCAGATTTCAGAAGCATTCTATATCCTCGGGTTTTATCTATTCAAACAGTTCTAAAATTTTTTGCACATGGATCACATTGTCTTGGTCATAAGTCACTTTGAAATACATGAAATAGACGGTGTATAAAAATTTAATCAACTTCAAATTATAATTTCATATTTGATTGATTGATTAGTTAGAGTTTAACGTCCAATGAGCAATATTTCAGCTTAATCAGGACGAGAACAAGTTAATAAATTCAAAAAATTGTAAATAAAAGAAGAAAGAAATAAAGGTGGAAGGGACAACCGGAGTAACGACTTTTGATTGCCACTGGAAAAAAGGCAGAAATGGGAATTTCATATATTTAAAGGCTTATAAACATCTTTTGCAAATTGAAGGAAAACTCTAGAGAGATCCGTTTCCCGCCAAAATTTTGACGTCTTATATCTCAAAAGTTTCTACATGGATTTTCAAAATTTTTTGCTCCAGTTGCTCCATTAGTAGTGCTCTTCGAAACAAAAGGTCCGAATTTTAATTATAATTACAAAATTTCTGATACCCATACTCCCTTAAAAGATCTAAATACGAAGCTGAAGTAGGTGTATCAGTAGTCTCTTTAATTTCAAGCTCATTGGGATAGGTCTGGTGTAAAAATTCCTTGAATTTTGGATTATTAAGAGAAAGTACATCGTCAATGTAGCGGAAGCTGAAATTAAAGGACTGGGCTAAATGTTTTTTTTTCTGTGTAAGCCCTTGTAAAAACTTCGCCTCATACGAAAAAAGGAAGAGATCAGCTAAAAGTGGCGCGAAGTTAGTTCCCATGGGAATCCCAATTGTCTGTTGGAAAACACGGCCTCCAAATTCGACAAAAATATTATCTATTAAAAATTCCAACATCTTGATTACGTTATTCTCAGTGTACTTCTTGTTTGACTCAGTGTGGTTCTTTACAAAATATGTTTTGTCTTTCCCTGCTACTAAATACGTGTATCTGTGTTCTCCATTTTTAGTGCAGAAACATTAATGTATTAAATCCGAAATTACTGTTTTCAATTTATTGTGTGACAGGGTAGTATAAAGAGAAGAAAAACCAAAGCTTTGTATGCTGTGGCAATGGGTAAGGCTGCTAGAGGATAGCTGTTCGAGAAGATCTTTAGAATTTTTTAGAATCCACATCTGATTGACGCCGCTCGTGGAGTAGACTTTATCACAGTAACTTTTCAGGCCATCTCTGACTGCGGTAAATAAGGTAGTAAGGAGCTTAGAAAGTGGCTTAGTGGTGCATCTGAAAGACCCCGCAATGAATTTCTGTTTGTATGGGTTCTTACGCAGTTTAGGGACACAGTAGATGTAGGGGGGGGGGGCTGATTGTTATCATCATCCGCTTTGATGCCAAAGGATGCTAAAACAGAGTTGTGATTTTCAATAATATCCTCCCTATATCAAAGGATAAGCAAAACAATTTTCAAATTAAGAAACTACATGTATACTGAATAATAAAAATCTTTATTCAATACAAGTTCTGTAGAAATGCAGAAACATTTTCTAATCTAAGGATGAATTTATTGTTTGTATAAATATAAAAAAAATAATATGGATATAAATTCTGGAATCAACTGCAAAACCAAATCACCATAAATATGCCTTTGAAATAGAAAATCCCTATTACTTACCATTCAAAAGATACTCCTATATTAAAATTTTAAATGAAGAAACTTGACGTGATCTTTTTACAAATTCTTTAGATATCCAAAAATATTTTCTAATACAGAAGCTTCATTGTATATAAATGTGATGAAATGTCATCAAAATATTGCAGACATTCCTCATACCAATTTGACTAATCTCCCTTTGGCTATTTACCATTCAAAAGACTGTCAAATGTTAAAGTTTTCTAATATGGTCATATGCCAAGGTCGAATATTCTGGTACCAACTGAAAGGCCTCTCCACAAGGAATACACATGAATAATATGACAGCCCTATCACTTACCGTTTAAAAGATATACTCAATGTTAAAGTTTTTTATGAATTTCTTCACATGCCAAGGTCAAGGTCACAAGGTCAAAAATTCCGGTACCAATTAAAAGGTCTTGCCACAATGAATGCACATTCAAATATGAAAGCCATATCACTTACCATTCAAAAGATATATTCAATGTTAAAGATTATAATTGTTTTCAAGAAGTGCATCACATGCCAAGGTCAAGGTCACGAGGTCAAAATTTTGGTATCGTCGTTTGAATGGTCTTGCCACAAGGAATACACGTGCAAAATATGAAAGCCCTATCACTTACTTTTCAAACGATATACCCAATGTTTAAGTTTTTGTAGACAGACAGACCAAAAACTATATGCCCCCGAATCTTCGATTCACGGGGGCATAATAAAAGCATTTGTATTAAAGAGCAAAACTCCAAGACGGGTGATAAGTTTGTTTTGTTTTTTTTCAAAATGTCAGGGTATGCCATTTCCTAATCTTTCTGATCAATTTTACCCATTCAGGTTTTTGATATCTGTAACAGTGTTTGAGAAATTTGCAAAAACATAGCAGTCTACTACAATGTTCTGTATTTAGTAACAAGAGTCATTTTTTTTCGGTTCTCATACTAATCAAACACAATTTAAAACTGCATACAGTGGTGATGATTCTGGTCAAGTTCTGGTCACACAAGCCCAACAGTTTCAGAAAAAAAAAATTGAAAAGGGCGACAGAAGACGGATGCTAAGTGATGGCAAAATCTCACATGGCCTTTAAAGTCAGATAAACGTTAAATAAAGGGCTTAACCGAGCACAGCATGATACGACCACTGAAAGTTGAAAAAGTGTAATCTAAAATAAATGTGGACACAGAAAAGAGCTTGACATAGTAATTTAATGGCCACAATAAGGATCTTGACATAGTAATTAGCTAGACAAAGATTAGGGAAATGTAAATTTAGACATTTTGATCCCTTCTATATCGGAAACAGTAAGAGCTTCGCAAAAGCTTAAATCATGAGAAATTCAAAGAAAAAATAACCCATTGAAATCGAATAAAGATAAAGATTTCACATATTTCAAGTTTGGTCCCTTTGACCTCTTATAGCCTGGAAATGGTAACAGCTATGCCAAATCTGTTGGCATACTATTGAAAGCTCACATGAACAGGAATCCAAAGAAAAAAATCACGTGGAAAGCAGATGAAAAATAAAGATTCACACATTTTGGAAAAATTGCAATTTTATCCCCTTTGGCCTCTTATAGATCGGAAACGGTAAGAGCCAAATTCCATAATATATATTCTACGAAAACACCCAATTTGGCCCTTTATGGTCCTTCTATTAAAAACTGGCAGAGCCTTAATAACCAAAACCCATCCCAGCCTTCTTTTTGTGCCTAATAATAGTTGATCAACTGCAACAAAAGTTACTGATCAAAACAAAAGTCTCTACAGACACAGACGACAGCACCATTCCATTATATGACCTCAAATGTTTGTGGTCGTATTAAAGAGTGACATCACGTGCTCCGAAAAAAACTAGACTTTGAGAAAGCATGTTCTACGCTGTATATTGCGTCCATCACACTGTCAGTTGATCAATTCGGGATAAAGTCAAAACTGACATTATCATTTTGTGAAAATGTGAAAACTTTCGTAAATAATCCATGATCAAATAAAACTATTACAAAGAACTAACAAAATAATACTGTAAACCGGGAAATTTTCGCTCTGTCTTTATTTCGCGGTAAATTGACGTGATTTTAGCTCACGCAGTTTCGAATTTTGTCAAAAATAGTTTATCATTGACTTCAATAATAGACAAGTATATTCGCGCGGTTTTATTTTCGCGCTTCCATTCCAAACGCGAAAATCGCGAAAATAAAACTGTCGCGAAAATTTCCCGGTTTACAGTATATATGTTTGCATTACAAGTACTAATTCAAAATTGTCATTGTCAACTGTAAATCAAGAAAGTTCTGATAATATATTTTAATTTAAAAGCTTAAATATAAATATATAAAATTTATAAATATGACATGGAAAATAGAATCAAACTGACAAATACTATAAGCACTGAGTACACATTTTAATGTCATTAATAGTAATAAATAACTATACACTGAACAATAAAAAAACATGATTGCTCAATTAACAGATTGACTGAACGGGAAATCCGACTAAATTTTCACAGCAGATTCATTCAACCATGTACCAAAGAAATTCCTTGCATACTAACAAATTTAATCAACTGTGGATGTGTATAGTATTGTAAAGCATGAAAGACGACAAAAATAAATTATGTGCAATTTAGCAAAATATTTATAACTTTAATCAAGGGATGAAACCAGAAATGTTAAAAAATCTGACTGTTTACAACCTAACATGGGTAAATCGTTGAGTATACTGTGGCCTTTGATCATTTTCGATAAACCATAATAAACAAGGCATGTAAGGAAGTATGAAGCACAGAAGATTTGTTAAAAAAAAAACATAAAATGCAGCTTTACTTTACTTCATGCATATTTTGTCAAGAGCAAAAAGAGATCCTCAACGGAGTTGTAGGGAAAACAACGAAATTTTAATGGCCTTATATCAGTGTAATAGATTTTTTCACATATAAATACAGAATTAAGGTGTCTACAAATACATAAAAAAAAATAGCAATACCTTCTTTCATGAATAATGTGTCATCAGCAAAAAAGTACCTCAACAGAGATGTGGGAGGGGGAGATCACAAAGAAAAAATTAATGATCTTATGTCAGTATTAACAATGAAGGGATATGGAGTAAATGCAAATGAGACAAAGTCTCTACAAATACATGGTTAAGGAATGGAACAACGCTTTTATTGTTGTTCTTCATCTTGAAGTCACTCATACCTCATAGCAAGTTCAAGACGGCCTCTAGCACCGGTTTGAGCGGAATTCATTGCTAATTGTCGAGCAACGCTACATACATGCTTTTTAACCTAATGATTCATAGATGTGGGATCGTCAACAAACATAAACTTAACTGGCAATGTATTCTTACAATCGCTGTATACTAGTTTTTTTCAAGTGTAGAATTTTTGTGATCCATTTCTAGTGAAAAATTTAGCCTCGATGAAAATTTTACTCTCAAATTAAACATAACTGACAAAACAGTAAACCATGACTTCAAAACAAAAAATATTTCTCAGTCTTGTTTTGCACCAATATCAAAACAAAGCCAACGGATAAACAAACATAAAAAGTGTAGGTTTTCTAAATTTCATTTGTAGAATCCTGGTGCAAGTTTTTTACTAGTTAGATTACTTGATGATCGCTTTTATTTTAGGAAAAAAATAATTTTCTGATAAATATCATATGATTACTCGTGCCTGAAATGCATAATTAGTAGTACTTGAAAGAAAGGTCCATGTATGGCAAAAAAACAAAAAAAAATCGATTTCGTTTACATGTACTGCTTAACCGATTTGGATCTTGTCTAAAAAATGGTTTAGATATCGCCCCTTCACAATTTATTCCTATACACTTCAGATTAAGATTTTTTGTTTGGAAATGCCATAATGCACAAATGTGTCGCAACTTGAAATGTCCAGGAAATTATATGGCATTTCAGAATTTCAAAAAAAAATGAAGTGACTTTTATTATTATGAATATTTCAAAAAGGAACATTATACCCAACATTCCCAGAGGAATTTGTCAATCACTTTCTTTGTCAATTTTCAAATTGAACCACATCTATACAAACGTTTCCAGAGAAAGTTGTCAACCACTTTCCTTATTATGTCAATTTTAGACTGAAATATATTACAAACAACATTCCTAAAGAAAGTTGGTTTAGTCACTTTCGTTTTTGTGTCAATTTTCAAATTGAACAAGATCACTACAACCATTCTACAAGAAAGCTTTATCAGTTCCCGTTATTTTCATATAAAAATTTTCACGTTAAACCATATGTTACAGACATGGTTCATAGAAAGGTGTATGAATTAATGTCATTTGTTGGTCACTACTCTCATCGTTCCCCAAGAGAAATTTGCATCAGTTTTTATTGTGTAAAAATATTCACTGCTTTTGTAGTGTTAGTAATGAGTAGCAACTTGATAAATTTATTTATCTTCCACACGTAATTCCCCAAAACAGGTAAATTAACCACTGATGTTAACTAAACAGGTAAATTAATAACCAAACCAATAATTGAACAAATAAATTTAAAGTGTAATAGATGAAATATTCATCAACAGTTTAAATCAAGTTAAATTCATCAGGATTCCATTGAAGTTAAGTGTTATTTTCAAAGCTTACTTGGTATACAAATTTGTATTGAACGACATCTGTTATAAAACTAACCAAAATTTGTAATTTTAAGTTCATCATAAAAATTCAAATATTATTAATAACAAAAATATGTGAAGCATGCTAGAATGGTTGTCAAGAGTTGTTGATGAATACACCAGGAAGTCTATTTTCTTGAATATTATACAAACACGTCAGTGTTAACTATTGATTTTACAGTAGTGTATGAGTGATCATGCTTTATTAGACATAAATGATGAACATATGGAGAATAAGATACATTAGCAAATGAATACTGCAGTACTTAGACAGAAGGAAAAAAATAAAATCATGGCAATATAAAGTGTGGAAAATTTTGAACTTTGATTCAAGATATTTTTTTAATTACTGGGATGAATATTTCTTTTCACTCTCAAGACTTTTAAAAAGTAGTCATGTTGAGTTGATTATCTTCACTACCGCCATTAAAGGAAGCTTTGGCGTGTCATAAAACTGGCTGCATCAAAACATTCTTTAGAAATGCCTGCACCAATTCATGACCATTGCGGTATAAATTTTTCCTACGGTTTCATACCTATTTTGACTTTTGGATTTCGCCTCTTTAACAATTCATTTCAATATCTTGTATTACCCTTATTTTATTAATCAGAAAACTTGATAAATTAATGTAACTTTCAATGTCACATATCCTTTTTTGGAGCAAAAAACTTAAGACTTTTAAAGATTTTTTCAAACTTTCAAACTTATGCACACATCATTGTGTTACACAGAAATGATTTATTAAATATCTAAATACATTCAGAGCATAAGGAACAATGTTGCTGAAATTTTTGTTAAAGTTAACTGCAACTTTTGTTGAAAGGTTATGGAGTAACAGGCAAACTATTAAAATTAGATTGAAGACTTTTTGTCAGACCGAAAGCAGAGAGTCGTTTTAAACCGTACAAATTCCCCAGGGAGACGTTTTGGGACCTATCTTGTTCGTCATATATATCAATGACCTCCCAGATGCTATTCGTAACTTTGTGAAGTTATTTGCAGATGATACTAAACTATACGCAACTGTAAATAACAAGCAGGACATGATCAGATACAAGAAGATCTAGATAATTTAATAGAATGGTCGGAAAAATGGCTGCTAAAATTTAATAAAGCAAAACGCAAGCAAATTCACCTAGGGTCTCCAACTGATGAAAAATATAATATGGCACAATAAATAAAATTGTCAAAGGCATATAAATTTACAAGTAAAAAAGCCATCCAAAAACTAGGTATAATAAATAGAACATTTCAGAATATGGACAAGGACATGTTTATTACTCTTTTAAAAAGCATGGTTAGACCACAATTTGAATATGGCAGCACGGTCTGGTCTGTGGTAAACAAACGAGAAGCAATAAAAATTGAAAATGTTCAACGGAGAGCCACGAAAATGATCAGAGAAATTATGAACTGGAGTTATGGAGAAAGATTAAAACATCTAGGCCTACCTACGTTTCAGCTAAGAAGACTCGGAGCTAACATGATCGAGACATAAAAAATTTTAAACAATATTGATAAGGTACTGGATCAAAATATTTTCTCAGTCAGAGACATAATTACAAGAGGTCACAATTATAAGATTTACAAGAGGTATAGTCGTACAAACAGAAGGAAATTTAGCTTTCACTGAGAATAGTAGACACCTGGAATAAATTACCAAATACTAGAAATATTTTTCCAAGCCAGAAGTGTAAATAGTTTTAAAAGTCGATTAAATGATCATTGGAAGATCTCTCCAATGGAATTTGAGACAACTTTTTATGGACCGGAAGCTGGACTACAAGTAGAAAATATTGAAATGGATCAGAGAGGCATTGCGCCTATAAGATGATCTCTAGGACAAGGTAAACAAGGTTTTCCACAAATATTTGGACCTTTATATCCAAGATATTCAGAAGAAGAGAGATTTTTCTGTTAAGATTGGTAAAGCTTTCTTAAGACAGTTTTATATTCATTCAGAAGACAACAAATAAATGCACAAAAATAAGCTCAGACAACAGAATTTTTTTAAAGTCTTAAAATGATCATAAAAACAGGTTTACTTTTGGTATAACAATATGTACAAATGTAAACTTAGGTAATCAACGTTTACCTCGTTATGGCACATGGACACAAGAACTTTAGTTGTAGAGGGAAAGATCTGTTGTCATCTGGGAAACAGATATCCCATAGTGGATGCCTGGATGCTGACCTACCATGTGATCCATCGGCAGTATCAGTGAGAGGCCAGTATGTGTGCAAAATTTTCAGGTCACTAGGTCTCAAAGCTAATTGAACGGATGCAAGCAGAATATCTTGCCGATATCCCCTATTACGTAAAGAATGTAAGTTACGTCCCAACATTTCTGGATTTGTAATCAATATCTGGCATTTTTAATAACATTTCCGTAAAATTGATGAATAGAAATGCCCAAAGTAATAAGCTGTTTACGAGTAACATATTTAAATATAACATGTTCATATCTATTTCAAAACTTCTTAAATGTATTCAACAACTTATGAAATCTGTAACCCTGTTGTAAAAGTTTGGCTGTGATAGTACGGTTACATTCATTGAAATCATCAAGAGTAGAACAAACTCATGCGAATCGTACCAGTTGAGAAATATACACCCCGTAGGACGGAGCAAGGGGAATGTCGCCGTGAAATTAAGGGAAATTAGTAATAGTGAAATCAAAATTATCTCTTTTATCATATATTTTGGTTTTGACTTATGATAGTCAGATCCAGAAAAAGGCAACATTTGGAATCATTGTTAGCTTTATTTAATTTCAGTTGTTGTGGATAAATAATGTCTACATAATCTAAAAACTGGGGATTATCAATAGTAAGGATATCGTCAATATACCTGCTGCCAACTCGGAATAAAAATTCAATGAAAGGCAATCAAGCAAACAATTTAGGTCAAAGAGGCCTATTTTTTTATTGGAGGATTTGAAATAGCCCAAAATACATCTGAATGCCAAGCTTGATGACCTTACCCTTCATAGTTACCAAGGTATATACCTAAATACAGGTACTCCAATGGGCGAACTAAAAACGGGCAAAAGAGAAGCATTCATTATCCCAGATTGCAAAAAAAAAAAAATCAGTAATGGAAACAAACCTAAAGTCCCCTCCGGCGGAGCGGGTAAGAGACTAAAAATTTTCTTCAATGCAAATTTCTCAACTTCAATTTTTAAGGCAAGGCACAATACCTATTTTTGCAAACTTAATAGCTAAAATAATCCTTCGATTTAACGATTGTTTACATAATAAATATAATGAAATTTAATGATTGTTTTATAATAAATATTATGAAATTATACATTTGTATTATATTTCCTTTTGACACACATAACAACTTCAAATTCAATACATTAACAAATTGATTACAATCTGAGCATTAATAGTTTCTTTGTAAAACCACATCAATTTGATATTTAGCTCCTCAGATTTTGTGTGCCAGAAATCTAAGCAACCTACAACCTTATTTATTTTAATTCATTTCCCTAAAATTAGCAATTCTATTTGTAAACAAGAGAAAAAACTTCTTTTTTAAAAAAAGCTAAGAACAATGAAAGGGATATACATTTTTTTTTGTTGTAACAAAAATATAAAAAAGATATAATATATGTGGCACAGCTTTTGTTTTGTTTTGTTTTGTTTTAATATTATTTTTGCTGTGATCTCTCATAATTAAGGGCAGTGAAAATGTTCACATCATACTGAGGTGGATTTACATGTGACTAGCTGAAGAAAATGAAATGAATCTACAACGGCCCATTTACAATCATGAATGGTTGAAATGCATGACTTACAGCACATATAACAATTTCATATTTACTTCCTTCGAAGAATACATATTAATAACGAATAAAGGTAAATTATACTTCCCCAAAATTATAAAAAAAAATTCTAATTTAAGGCACAACTGAGTCTGTATCGCTCATCAAAATGTCTATAAAAAAAGACTAAGTTCATAAGTCCGGAAAAGTATGAAAAAAAATTCCAAAATAATTCCATAAAGTCAGGTGCACATCTTCAATATATATAAAAACATTCTGTAAAGTTTCAAAGATCTTGGTTGAAAACTGTAGGGGAGTTGATTTCACAAAATAGAAACCCTATAATCCCCGCCCACCACCAGCCTCCCGCTGTCCGCCCGACATTCACCATACTATTACCCGGATTTGCACTACGTGAAACCCGGCCAAAAATGTTCAACAACTGCAACTCTTCAACATGTTCAGACCAGTGTAACCTTTCAGATACATTTCATTTTTAATTAAAAGAACCCATTTCACAGTTTGGATTAGTGTGCATAGACCTGACCATTTTTAACTTTCATTTATCTATGTCTTCCCATTTACTCCGCCATTGAAAAAGAGTCAAGACTAAAAATGTTTCGCTATATTTATATATATTTTTTTTTACTGTGTTCTACTTAATATTTGCCCTCTTTTGGTGGCTTAATTTTACCTATAAATTTATAAAAAAAAATAACTCACTTCCCTAAAAAAAAATAATAATAACAAATACAGATTGTTTTTTGAAGGCATAAAAAAAAGAAAAGACAAAGATAGAAGTAAAAATTAAAAATGAAATACACGTCTAAACACATCAAGCCAAACTGAGAGTGTTATTTGTATTAAGAGTTGTTTAAAATAACAAATACCAAAGATACTGTGAATTTAGTTTCTGCATATGTGCACTTTGACAACTTGCATCTCTTCAGTGCAGATCAAATCAAAACCTCTGGAAATCCATAAACTGAAATATGTAAAAGCTGAGAGAGAACATATTACCAAATAGGATCTAAAAGGGAAAGCCAAAATTAGCTAAGGACAGAGCTATGCAACAGGGAGTTACTCCTAAGTTTGACAAAATTTTCTTTAATTTAGATATGCATGTTTTCAAATAAAATCTGTTTTTGGACCAGCACTGTTGGTGATTTTAGACAAGAGGACATTAGATACAACAGACAAAAAGTGATGACAATAGCTTTGTGATTAAAAAACTAAAACTAAAAGCGTAAAATGACTTATGGTACCTGCATGTAGTAATTTTTAGACCTTCACCAAAATTATAATGTGGTTAATTAGAGAATAAATATAAGTAATTATATAAGTATAAAATTGTCTTACACAAATTTGATTTAACAAATGATTTGAGATGAATTAATCAATATTTATCTGTTTTGAATACTTCTATGCATTGACAAAAATTTTTATGATAAATGATTTATTCATTAAATTAATGAAATCAAATAGCACTAAACATTTGCAAATGATCAACTGGAGACAGTTTGTAACAATCTGAAGGCAGTAAATTAGTCCATGATATAAAAAAAGTGTCCTAGTTTCTCATCCCTTCCCGCCCCAATTTTTTGCAGAACACCTCAAAAATTTTATTCAGATATTTTGGTAATTTATGGTGATTTTCTTCAAAATGAACAGCATTTTTCAAGAAAAGTGCTACAAAGTAAAAAATTTAAATTCACACAACTGATGCTAATTTCAGAAAAGCTTGGATGAGAATCTAGGAAATATTTATTATGGCCTAAATTGAATACAAGATGCATAACATAACATTACTGAAGTAAGATTGACAATAACATAGTACTGACTTTTAAAAGTTGTTCAGGGGTAATTGACTTGAAAACATTGCATACCAGCACAACCTAATGATGTACGTCTTGGGTGTTTGAATGTAAATGCCAAATACAAGTCAGGTCAGACAGAGTTGATCTATTACAAATAAATATTTTCTATCAACACATACCCTTCATAGTGATCAGCTTAAGTAGGATGTTATTCTCCTATAAAACTGATTCTATTGTCAAACCAATACACAATGATCAGAATGATTTGGATAGTATACTGAACAGCAAGAATGGTGTGTTTCTTTTACTGTCCAGTATACTTATACATGTCATTTTCATCATTGTGTATTGGCTTACAAATATCAGTTTTACACTCAGAATTATGTCTGAGTTTAGCTGATAGCTATAAATGGTGTGCAACAATCTTTCAATCTGTTTTAATTTAAAATTAAGATTAAATGGAGTAATGAATAAAAAGTTTGGTATTATGCCTACTTTTGTGTCCTTTCAAAAAGGTCAATGAACTGGTTAAAAATAGTCAACATTTATAAATCCTTCAATTATTTGAAAAAAAAAATTATTATTTTCCTTAAAAACTTTAACTAATAATGTTGATGAAAGATTCTGTTGACTTTAATTTTGATTTGATTGCTGAAATACCCAACAGAGAAGATTAATGCATGTATCAGACTTGCCTACCCCTCCTGATCAAAATAAAAAGTTACCTTGATTATACAAATAGTAAATTGATATATAAAATAGTACCGCAGGTTTTATTGTTATAAAATGCAATTTCAGCCCAATAACTACACCTTACAGGGTATTGTAGATATTCATGTATTCACATCATGCATTCATACAATTGTACACTAAGAAGGCATATTTAGAATTTTCTTCTTTAAGATCATTTCCACATGTTTTTTTTTTATTACTAGAAATTACGATTGTATATATAATGATGAACTGCAATTAAATGAAGCACTGGAAACAAAAATTTTCCAGAAATACCTCCAATTAATCAAATTGTAAGGAAATGAATAAGTAAATATAGAAGTTACTGCAAATTTATATTCTGCATATGCGTATTTCGACAACTTATGTCTCTTCAGTGCAGATAAAATCTAAACGTTTAGAAGACCATAAACTCAAAGATGTTTAAAAACTGATAGAGAACAAATACCCAATATAATCTAAATATAAAGCCATAATCAGCTAAGGACAGAGCTTTGCATGAGGGAGATACTCCTTAGTTTTAAACAAAATTTACAAAAATTTTGGATATTGCAAGGTTCCAAATAAAATGGGCTTTTGGGTCAGCACCCAAGTACTGACTACTGGGCTGGCGAATACCCTCGCAGACTAACAGTCCACCAGCAGAGGCATCGACCCAGTGGAAACAAATAACTAAATACCGAAGTTACTGTGAATTTATTTTCTGCATATGCACCAATCGACAACTTATGTCTCTTCAGTGAAGATAAAATCTAAATGTTTGGAATACCATAAACTCAAAGAGAACAAATACCCAATATGATCTAAATATAAAGCCAAAATCAGCAAAGGACAGAGCTTTGCATGAAGGAGATACTCCTTAGTTTTAAACAAAATTTACAAAAATTTTGGATATTGCAAGGTTCCAAATGGAATTGGCTTTTGGGTCAGCACCCAAGTACTGACTACTGACTGGGCTGGTGAATACCCTCGGGGACAAACAGTACACCAGCAGAGGCATCGACCCAGTGGTAACAAATAACTAAATACTGTTATGTGAAATTATTTTCAGTTACTGTGAATTTATTTTCTGCATATGCACATTTCTACAACTTATGTCTCTTCAGTGCAGTAAAAATCTAAACGTTTGGAAGACCATAAACTCAAAGATGTTCAAAAACGATAGAGTACAAATACCCAATATGATCTTAACATAAAGCCAACTAAGGACTGAGCTTTGCAAGAGGGAGACACTCCTTAGTTTTCAACAATATTTACAAAAATTTTGGATGTTGACAATTCAATGTTAGGGCGTAAAATGAACTCGAATACAGTGAGCCTTACTCTAAAATCCTAAGGGTAGGCCAGTCTGCATGATGCATGGAACTTTCGTGGTTTTAAATCATGAGAAAAAATTATATCATGAGACACATAGACATGCATACTACCATAGATGAACATAAAATTGCAAGTATTTGTAACAGGTATATCATCAAAAACATTTTCCATTTCCATACAAAACGGACATAAAAATGGAATGACAAAGATGACAAAATAAATAAAAAAAAAACTTAACAATTGGGGGAATTTTTGATACACTGCTGATACTAGATTGGATATTTCTCAGCTGTTGACATTATTTTCTTCAACTGTCTGTGGCAATGGTCTGAAAGACAAAAAATGAAAGTAAGTTGTAACACATTAGACTAGATCTATTAATGAGTAGTCTCATCTTGACTATGGGCTTGACTTGCTTTTGGCTATGATCTTTAGTTTAAATATACCATTTCTTCTTTGATAATCAATACTTGTACTGCAGCAGTTACTTATCTTGAGAGGGGAACTTGTCTCACAAGATGACAATCAATCTACCACTTTAACAGCTTACATAAGTACTGATTTTACTGTTCTACCTGAATGGACATGTACAACATTGCAGGTGCCTTATAAGGAGCAGGAGATGCTCACTCTATAGATGCACTGATCTTGCTAATTGTTTTTTAAATTAGGTGTGTGTTATTCATCAATATGTGCGTCCCAATTTTTCTTTTCTTTGCAATGCTTTTGTGATGTCTTTGGTTTGTGTTGATTTTATTTTGGACTGAATGTCTGGTTCTCACTTACTTTTCTTTCAGAAATCATGTGGATGTGTCCTTGCCATTTTTGAAATAGTATTTTTAACAAATTATGGAACTGTTTTGAGGATATTCACCAGTGATAAAGGAATTTTTGTCTTAAGAAATTCGAGTTAAAAATGAAAGTTGTATTAAAATACGGAAAAATTATGCAATAGTCCTGCTGTCTTAAAAAAAAAATAAGTTATTTGTCAAATTTATTTAATTTGTAAACTTGTGGCAATAGGGACTAATGAAATTATCATTACAAACTAGAATTTAACATTTGTTGTTTGATTCACAATGAATTCACATAACCCTACTAAGTCACTAATACATATTTAAAACATCCAATTTGGCCATTTCTGGAAAATCTTATGTCATAAAAATCCTACTTTCTTAATGAAAATTGGACATATGGGTGTAAAGACACCTTACAATGATATCACCAATCACATTAATATCAATATTAAATGGATAATGAAATGTAGTAAAACTTGAGGTTACATATGATCATGTCTATTGTTTTCAAAATCTAACAATTTGCAAAATTAAAAACATGACATAGCATTACATAAATCTGATATGTTCATACAAGCTGAAAAATCCATTTAAATGTTTTTAATTCATGTACAACATGAAATTCTTTTGATCAAACCAATGTAATTGGTCTATAATGTTATTTTTTTTTATTGTGAATTATGGTTGATTTAATTATTTCAACTGAAACATGTATGCATCAAAGAAATTTCTAAATTTAATAGCATGAATAATCTTTTAATTTTTGTTATTTAATCTTATTTATGTGAAGACTTTTTACTTTTTGAGTAAGTAAACTGCATTGGCCTAATAAATAGTATTCAGTAAGTTACTATACAAAGTCTTGCCAATGTCATCAACGATATGCTTTCATAGAAATTATTCCATGATATTGCAAGACAGAAAAGATTCATGCAAAGCTTATATCTACTAAAATATTTTAAAATCTAAATTTTAGTGACAATAATTACTTCAAAATGTATTTGCGATTGTTACAATGAAACATAATAATACACTAACATTTGTCACAGGCTGTCTTTCTCGGCAAGGTATTTTAAGTCTAAAATGCTCACCCTTTTAATGTAAATTTTTTCTCTCCAAATACCCGTATCATAAAACAAGCACTTTCATCAGCAACATATACTGTAGGAATAATTATATAATGTCCAGGTTCTAATTCAAACCTTTGGCTAACTTCCCTATAGTTTATGTATACTCCAGATTTCCCATAATCATGGTGGTATCGGAAGTGTCTTGTATCAAGTCTTTTATTTGGATTGTCAGTCTAAAAGTAAAAGAAATAACAATTTAGCGTTCATTTAATCAGATAAATTTATTTATATAAAAAATCTAACATAATAAAATACATAGTGAAAATCAGGTTGGGTTCTTATCTGCTCGATTTACAAAAAAGAGAGTAAAAGGATTTGACATGGCATGAATTTAAGGTTTTTGTGAAAAACCATGTTGTAAATGTCAATTGTTGCTAAAAAGATGGACTGAGGAGGTGTATATCAAAAACAATGGAGGAATTTGCTATTGTAACTCTTCCTTATAGTACTTCCCCACATCTATTAAAATTCTGGCATCAAGGTTTTTGAATTTGCGAAATCTTGAACTGTTGAAAATATACTAAACTACTGAACTCTATCACAATGATTTTGCCCTAACTTACAATATCATCAGTGATTCCAGTTTTTTTTTTGCAAAAATAATTATGAAATAAGCTGGTTTGACTGTTTTAAATGCTAAAAACAGATAAAATCAGGTTTTCTGAAATTAGATTTGATGAAATATCAGCAGAATAAAGATTATTTTTACATTGTTAGCTGTTGCACAAACACCAAAAACCTTCATGGCTATTGTTTTAGGAAAGCTTTATCCAGAGAACATTGAGAATGCAATATATACTTGTTAGTTTTGGCATAAATGTTTCCTTAGACCTCTTCAGTTCTACAATCTTCTAATATGTTAACTTTAAGATGTTTTGTTTAATGCCATAGATACGGCAATTGTTAACGAATTGGATGCACTGAAGTCTAGTATCTATTTACTATTTTTATTTTTACTAAAAATGGATACAGCTGATTTCAGTCACATCAATGATTTCCTGATACAGTCTGTGCCACCAGTAAGATTCCCAGGACTTGTACAAGTGATTTAAACTGAACTTATAAAGATCTAAAGTAAAATCTTTGAAAAGTAGTTTTCAGACTAGTAGCTAAAAAGTTTTGCACAGAATGCTGTAATATAATTTTAAGCTGACATCAGCATACATAAAAATATTTACCTTATATATCACAAAGCCTATCTGTAAACTTTTGACTTTGACATTCCTTTTTGAGCGACGATGTTCTTGCATCAATGCAATAACTACACTACACATTCCCTCCGAGTCTGGATCGTCTTTCTTTGGATCAAAATCATCTGTAAAACAAGCAGTTAGTACTTTAAACATTTTTTTAGCTATAACACAACAATCTGGACAAGGTGAACAAAATTCCATTAATGAATTAAATCATGATAAAATTTTAGTTGTAAATTATATCCTAAACAAATTAACCAAATAAATTTGCATATTAATATTGAAATTTTTTTTACTTTAATTGATAATTGTGCAATCCAGTCCTGGCTATCATTATTCTCAGATATACCACATGCACATGTATAAATCAGTAAACCCAAAATGCATCTACAAAATACTTTCATTGTTAAACCCAAGTTCCCTGCTGGCAGTTAAGTTTTTTGTCGAATTGAATGAAATGAGCAATCTTGTTAAAAGACCTTCTATACATCATTCCTATAATGTTTGATTGAATTTGCTTCAGTGGTTTCAAAGGAGAAGATGAAAATGTGATTTTTCCCATAGGGTTCAATGTTAAACCAAAGTTTCCGCACTGTTGGCCATGTTTTTTGTCAGATCATAATGAAATTAGCAATCTTTGTAAAGGACCTTCCATCCATCATTCCTGTAAAGTTTGGCTAAATTTGCTTCAGTGGTTTCTGAGGAGAAGTTGAAAATGCAATTTTTCCCATAGGGTCCAATGTTAAACCGAAGTTCCGCGCTGGTCACCATGTTTTTTTGTAGGATCAAATCAAAATGTGCAATCTTTGTAAAGGACCTTACATACATCCTCCCTGTAAAGTTTGATTGAATTTGTTTCAGTGCTTTCAGAGTAGAAGATGAAAATTCAATTTTTCCAAAAGGTCCTATGTTAAACCTAAGTTCCATGCTGGCGACCATGTTTTTTGTCAGACTGAAACAAAAATGAGCAATCTTTGTAAAGAATCTTTCATGCATTGGTTGAATTTGCTTCTGTGGTTTCAGAGCGGAAGATAAAAATGTAATTTTTCCAATAGGGTCCTATGTTAAACCTTAGTTCTACTGGCAGCCATGTATTTTGTTGGATCAAAACGAAATGAGCAATCTTTGTAAAGGATCTTCCATACATCATTCCTGTAAAGTTTGATTGAATTTCCTGCAGTGGTTTCAGAGGAGAAGACGAAAATGTGATTTTTCCTATATTGCCCAATTTTAAACCTAAATTCTGTGCTGGCGGCCATGTTTTTTTTTCAGATCGGAACGAAATGAGCAATCTTTGTAAAGGACCTTACATATATCATTCCTGTAAAGTTTGCTTAAATTTGCTTCAGTGGTTTCAGAGGAGAAGATGAAAATGTGAAAGTTTAACGGACGGACAGGCGACGGACACCAAGTGATGGCAAAAGCTCACACTGACCCTTTGGGTCAGGTAAGCTTAAAAAAACAGGTTTTTTTAAAAAGATAAACACACTCAGGGCAGCATACCTATTAATAACCAAAAAAATGAAAAGATTAAATCACTTAAACACTTAAATTTGAAGTAGCAAGGTGTAAATATTCAATTTTTTTTCAAACAAAAATTTAAAATAAGTAAAAAGCAACCTACAATTCAAATGTTTAGCATCTACTAATACATATACATTGTATGTCTCAAATTTTACAATCAACACGAAATTGAAGCCAAATTCAACTGAAAAATGATCGATTGGCATGTATCCTTTAAATATATCAATACTTAACAAATTGTGGATCCAGATATCAAAGTTACCTAGAAATGGATTTATCTTACACTTTAAAGTAAGTGAATAAAAGGTTTTTCATCTGAAACAGTTTAAATTTTTCTGTGGACCAAAGATAATCTGTGTGAGAACTACAGTTTATTGCTAAGTTGTATGAATTTCCTTTGATCTACATTGGCTGATAAAGTCAGTATCACCAAATGACCATGAAAAAAATCATCCTAACGTGAGGGTTGCTATGCTTTTGGCACTACTTGTCTTGAGTTCATTTTCTGAATAAAAATTTTGTAAAAATGCACATTGATTATGGCAATAAACAACACTTTAGCCAAATGAAGACAGAAATTTCAACTTATTTCAATTTTGATTAAAGTTAATTATCCTTTGTCAATAACGGATAAAAGAAATATAAGACATAGAGTTTTCAATAAAGACTTTATCGTTGCATTACGCATCAAGCTTGCCTTAATTGGCTAACCGAATACTGGCCATGTCGATGATAGAGTATGTATCAAAATCAAAATGTGCTAATTAAAAGTTATAAAGCCACAACTGAAAAGTGAAACTAATGTCTTGTTTTCAGCTACAATCATCACATGAGCAACAATTCAGTGAGTGGAATCATTACACTTAAAGTGGTCTAACAATCAAACATTATGAAATTTATAGAACAAAACATGTTTATTATGAAGTTATTAGCCATTACCTGGTTCTAACAAAGTAAGAACAAATTGAGGATTTGTTGCAAAGTCTGCCAGATTGTTACGTGAACCACCAGCACTAACACCAGTTACCCACTCTCCCTTTATCATCTCTACATGACCTACAACATAAATCTTTTCAACATGGCATAGAACTGAAATCATGATCTTTATGATGACCTAGAAAACAAATGTTTTATAATGACCTGAAAAATCCTTAATTTTCCTTTAAGTACTACACAAAAAATTTTGTATCAAAATTTTAGTTCTAAAGTATAAGTCTAAACTAAAGTTTGTAAGATAAAAATAAACAGTGTATCAATAGTTCAGCATAAAGGATGTCTCTAACCTTAATTGTTGTTGCTTTGTTCATGTTTTAGCACAGTTTTACACTGATATCTCAAAAACACTCTAGCTTGTCAAATACTTATTTCTTATTATATAGAATACATTTCCCCATAAGAACAATGACAATTTTGTAAACATCCTAATAATTCCATTGTTTGAATATTTAAGAACAAATCTCTTGTAATTCAAACATTTTATTATCTTTTTGCACTAATAGATATCTGTGATTCATGATAGGATTTTGATGCTGAAGTTAGATAGTTAGATACATGTAAGTGATATGACTTTTCCCTTTTTTTTTTTTTTTTTTTTTTTTGTCAATCTTGTGGCGAGTTATTATTTATTTTACATTGCCACTGGTTCATCATTATTTCTCCTTGGCTGTCATCAATGTTGCCCGGAAAATTAAGACGCTATCAGTCAGGGTATAATATTTGGCATAAAGGACTAATCATAGTAAAAACAGCTTGACTGTAACTGCAAAATGAAGACTGTTTGAAATGAAATCTGTTTTGAAAATAATACAGAACAAAACGGTGTGAAAATTTCAAGGTTCACAATATTCATTCTGCCATGAATTTTCCATAAAACATTTTTAAAGATTAATCTACCAATTCTTTTTTCATACATGTACATGTATTTATCATTCTCCCACTACTAAATAGTATGTTTTTAAAAAATCTTGTGTTCATTTCTATTTTCTTAGTGTTAAATATTACATATTACCACCGACTCGAGAATCTGCGTCTCCATCAGGTTCTGTCAGACATATAGTTACTTCCTGAAACTGTTTACAGAAATCTTTGTATGACATCCAGAATTCGCCATCATCTTTTGATTGTAGTCCTATCTCTTGTTTTATATTGTCATCTACTAAGTTCCAATTGATATCACTATAATATATATAAAAAATATAATACATAGTATATTAATAAAGTTAATTTAGAACTATAAAAAAACTCACTCAAATATATACCCCCGCTCCCTAATCCCAATTTGATTCCTGAAATAAACATTCAAAATAATAAAAAATCAAATCAAATCAAATTTTAAAAAATAGAGCAGTGCTCAAGGTCCCCCGCCTTAGAGTTGTATGTTAGATGAATGGAGTTTTTTTTACCTGTTGCCAGCTTTGATTGCAATATCCTCAAAAACTGAAAGATACAACAAAAATTTGTTGGCATTTTCATGAAAGCATTCAAGGAAAGGAATCCAACGGGGAAAATCCCATCGCATTGGATAAAAATTAAAAAATAATTTTTTGGCACCCCCAACACCCCCCCAACACCTTTGACCCCAATTATCTTGAAAACGGTAAGAGATACCAGAAATCTGTTGGCATAAGTATGAAGGCATTCATTGAGAGGAATCTAATGGAAAAAATCCCATCGAAATTGGATAAAAAATACAAATTTCCCACACGGACCAAATTTTGGTGCAATAAATTCTATTTTTAGAAATTGTGACCTTGACCTTTGACCTACTGACCCCAAAATCAATAGGGTTCTTGCCCTTCCCTATTCCTTCCATCTGTATAAGTTTTGTTTCAATCGGGCAAGGGATACTCAAGTTATCATCCGGAAACGACATCCGGAATGACGGAAAGGCGAATTCTATAGTCCCCCGCTTTCGCGAAAGGCGGGGGACAAAAACTTTGTTTGTGGGGGTATAAATATCTGGTGCACACTGGCGATATGCCCTGAACATTCTTTGAAAGTTTCAATGAATTTGACTCAGGGCTTTTCCAGAAAAAAAAAGTACAGAGGGGCGGGAACGCAAGTTATTTATTTCTACCTTGGTGGTGGGTGTTGAACTTTATTATACCTATTTCTTATACTGTAAACCGGGAAATTTTCGCGGCAGTTTTATTTTTGCAATTTTCTCGTTTGGAATGGAAGCACGAAAATAAAACTGCGCCAATATACTTTGTAAATTATCACTATCTATACAATTGACATACTTATCACTCCAAGAGCCTTTCCATTCATTGTTATCTCCCCACGGATTTCGTATTCTAACCATTTTTTCTTCTCCACGTTGGTGTTTTATCTACAAGTTATATTTTACATAGAGTATTATTTCACATTCTCACAAAATACTTTAGCTACAATTTGTTTTAAATTAAGGTAGATCAGTAGTCGTCCGCCATTTTGAATTTGCTATTTATACTGTTGTGATATTATCTGTTTTTAAAATATGCAAATATTTTTTTATTTTCAATGTATCAATAATTATATCAGTGAAACAAAATGCAAAGGACTGTATTTATTGAATTATTTAAGGTATGGTAATTTGATAATTAAATAGTTTGAAAAAGGATATTTGAAAAAGGGAGATAATCTGAAAAAAATATTTTATATGGATAACACTATGAAAATTCACATCTTATAAAGTATATAGAAAAAAGTTGGTGACTCCTATCTTTCTTTCCATTTTTTGAAAGTATGTTTAAAGTGCTGACATATGACTAAAATAGAAAGAAATCTATGGAATAGTTTTAAAGAAAACATCAAAATACCTGTTTTTCCCAATATATTCATAAGAAATATTTGATTATTTTAATATTAGTTATTTTGAAAATAAGCACGGTGACCCCC
>MJUU01028646.1:5797-26208 GCA_002080025.1 Modiolus philippinarum
ACGTCAGAAAAATTGTAGAAACTGGGTCGTTGATATATCCTGCAGAGCTTTGACGTTTTCACATTATGACGTCATAAAAGCTCCAAGGAACGATAGAATAGCGTAACAACCAAAGTTTCCTGAAAATATCAAAATCGACATTATTTAGAGAATTTCGGTCAAAATACTCATCCAGTTACAAAACCTTTGCCAATAAAATGATAAAAAAATATTAAACATGTTTTTAAGCTTAAAATTGTTGAAAAGGCGAGAATGACATGTATGCCGAAATTCCCGCACAACTTTTGGAGAATTTGAAACCTCAATTCAATAATTACAAATCTAAAATACAAAATAAAGGATGATAAACAAGTTATCTGGCTTTTGACAGCTGATGTATTGTAAAATAGCACCCCGCTCGCCAGAATATGAAGCTTGGGACTCGTTCGCTACGCTCACTCGCCCCTGTGCTTCATATTCTGGCTCACGGGTTGATATTTTACGATTCATAGCTGTCAGGAGCCCGATAACATATACATATCCCCGGCTTATGGCGTCTACATTTCACAATTAATTCGCCTGTAGTTTGTACAGTGATTTTGTTCTCAGAGCGATATTACATACAGAGGTAAATTTACAGCAACTTCGGTATTTTGTTATTTATTCATATGATCAATCACTATTGCAATTGTCACTACAAAAATTGAACAGTCATAACCATGCTTTGACAGATCGTTACATTGTTTTGATTCCACAGATATGAGTAGATCCAATCTAATTAAGATTAGGTCTACCGATTGTTCTTTACAGTCACTGCATAGTATGTAGTGACAGTAGGGAACAATTGGTAGATCTAATTTTAATTAGATTGGAGTAGATCAAGAGTTTATTACTGACCAGACAAATACCGACTATAACAAAATCGGACTGACAGTGTGGCGCGTGGAGCCTACTCGTTCGGAGCACCAGTTTTATAGGGGTTCAAACTACTGGTGCTTAAGATTTTGACACTTTTGTTTATTTTTGGGATGCATTTCATCTTTGCGAATCAGCCTTTCATTCTCACGAAAATAGTCTTTCAATTGCACCAGAAAAACATTTCACATACAGAGTATCTTACCTGTGATTAACTTGTAATTTTTATACTTACCTGATATTCCGTCTACCAGAGAGTATTGATAGACATCATTATTCAAAACATTCATTCAACTTTACTATGTCAGATCTATCCCAATTAGCTTGAATTTAAAGAAACAACTGATACACCTACTTCAGCTTTGTACCTGGATCTTTTGTTGTATATTGACGAAGATGGGTGTTTAAAATCTAAGCTATACGACAAGCGTGATAATTTTAACTTCCCAAATGTGAACTTTTCCTTTCTTAGCAGCAATATACCTATTACTCAGTTTTATTGAACAGGTTGGGCGTGGCTTAATTTTCTCTGTCTTGTAGGTAAATTGAAAAAGAATAATCCCGATATGATTGACCCGTGACCAGTCAGGTAAATTAGATAGAGTAATACCTCTCCAGCCTATGGAGTTTACATTTCACAGTTGATTCGTTACTGTCGAACGTGTAGTTTGTACAGTGATTTTTTGAACAGAACAAAAACACTGTCCCTAAAGCTGCTTAGTCTGAGATTTGCTCAACCATTGCTAATTTCATCCATCAAGAAAAGTTATGGCCATCACCATAACATCATTGAAAAATATGACGTGTCAGTATTCCAAATGAAAGCGGACATTTTCAGCTAGATTCACGTCTTCCTGGATTTGACTATCGATTTTGACATTTTCCTAGAATGACTCACTTACAGGGTGACGGGTGCTATTAACGGAGTAGGACATGCTTACCCTTCTGGAGCACCTGATGCCACTCTAAATTTCACCGGAATTCACACTGTGAGTGCCTTGTTTTTGAATAAGTTTTCTATTTATGTGCTTTGTATCTGTATGACGTCATTGGTTTCTGTGTTCAGCGTCATTATTTTCTGTGTCCTCGTTTCGGCCATGTCTTTTGACTTCGATTTGTGTAAATTCCACTCCTTTGTTCCTTTGGTATTGTACTGGCGTTGTTTGAGATCGTTGAAAGTAGTTGGTACTTGTAAGAGTCTTTTAATTAATTTTTTTTTTGAATTGCGTTTATAAAAGTAAAAATGGTTGGATGTGCTAAATATAAAATTGTTCAGTACAATGAAAGTGAAAGCTCTCGGCACAACTGCACCCAAAGACAGTAATGATACCCAAAGTGTCGGGAAAAATTGACTTTTCTTTTGCTGACTTCATAGTCGGCGGGTTAAACCGGTTTATTTTGCGCGTCAAACCTACCCTTCAATTGCGGTAGTGTCTAGTAGCAACTCAGCAGCAATTGCCACCGACAGGTAGTAAGACAGTGAAATGTTCATCCCAATACAAAGTAAAAATGTGATTGTAAAAGATCTGTCTAGTGGCTGATTGGTAAATGTTATTTTCTAACCCTAAGACAAAATCAATAAAATCCAAGGTACATGTTACTTCTCTTACCCTTAAACAAGACCAATGTAAAGTCTGAAAAACATATATTTATATCTTTGTACACAGATATCACAACGGCAAATCTGTATCACAAAAATTTAAAATTACATTGATATACAAGAAAACACTAAAACAAAAGCACCAACAAAAACCTGTCAATCGCAATGGACCTGACTCGAAAGGCATTTTAAAAGAAATTTTTGAGTTAAACCGGTTTAATGGCTAGCCAAACCTCTCCTTCCATTGTTGTAGTGTCCGGTAGTAATTCTAATGCAATTGCTATTGAAAAGTCGTAGACAGTAAAAAAAAGATTTTCCTAGCAATAAGTAAAAACAATTGAATCACAGTTCGGATCGAAACGTCAGTTGTTTCACAAGGGACTAATATCTATTAAAAAACTTTTTAAATAAATGTACGAGACATTTTTTAAAGAATTGACTAATAAGGCGGTCACGAAGATTACTACAGCTAATGAGAAAGTCTGTATAATTTGTGGTAGCTCTCGTGTAACGAATCAATTGCGAAACATACACTCCGTAAGCAGGAAAAGTTTGAATACTATCAAAGTAAACCAATAATACAGAACATTTTTGAAAGTACCAATAATTTTTAGGACGAAAACTAGTTTAAAAAGACTTTGTAGTGATTGTAAGAGCACTTGGACAGTGACAGTGATTGTAAGAGTACTTTGCCAGTTTAATTAATGTTTGTTTACAATCTCGCACTTATGACCAGTAAAGGAAATAAAAGGGACAACAGGAAGCACCTACAATGGCTGAAAATTATTATTACATGCAACATACACAGGAAAAACACAAATAAGACAAAAGACAAACGTAAACAACGATAAGAACTCGGGAGAGACTTGGTACCGGCACTAGCAAAAGTCAGCGGTAGGGTAAAACCGGTTTATGGGTACCCAAACCTCTCTTTTATCCGTCCCGTTTCCCTATAGTTTAGTAAACATACGAATAAAACCCAATACAGGTAGACTATTTTAAAGGAGTAAGTTTGACTATCGGATTTAGCGCTGAAGGTGGCATATTTGTCAAATTAGAGTGTGAAGGAATCGTGGATTTGACGTATCGTTTTCTTAAATTGTATGACCATGACAAGTAAAGACATGGGTGTAGCGTTGCTCGACAATGAGCAAAGAATTCCGCTCAAACCGGTGCTAGGGGCCGTCTTGAACCGTCATGAGGTAAGGCCTCATGGTGACTTCAAGATGAAGAACAACAATAAAAGCGTTGTTCCTTTGCTTGTTTTTCTACCATGTATTTGTAGAGACTTTGTGTCATGTACATTTACTCCATATCCTTTCATTCACCATTTGTAGACACAATTTTGTTGAAAAATTATTGCTGTGCATTGTATTATGGATACATTCGATTTTACTCGACATTGGATCCGTCGGTGAAATGACATCCAAATCGGTCTCGACAAAATTTAATGTCTGTAAGAAAATAAACAACTAATCACGGGTACATTTGTACGCAACGATAAAGAGGCGGTATTAAAATGAAACTGTTTTACACAACTCGGAAAAATATCTGTATAAAATATAATTGTAAATTTCACAAAATCATAGTCAGCAAGACAAATTTTACCTTTCAAAACTGTGTACATCCTTCGCATTTTTCAATAATTATTTTTATGTTCCCCTTTTTCTCACAAATACATACAAAACATGTATATGACAATATTCACTTTTTGTCATATCTTATCGACGGAAAAATGTGTCCTGGTATGGCCTACAACCATAAAGTAATCCGATAAAACCGGTACTATATTTTTTTCCATAATATGTTACCACAGTGTATATCAGAACATGTTGTTGTGTAACAACTGTTCAGTCAGTGTTGGGACATATCGATTGCTTATGGAACACAGTCAACAATAGTCAACCCTGTGTTTGGGTATATTTATTGCTTATGGACCACAGTCAACAACAGTCAACCCTGTGTTGGGATATATTTATTGCTTATGGACCGCATTTAAGGTTAGTGAGGACAGCTGTCACATGATTAACCCATAAAAATGGCGGGAAAAAATTAAAAATGTTCAGAATGGAATGAAATTTGACATGTATGTTACTGTGGATGTGTCGAAACGAACTTTGGTTTTAAAAACATCAAAATGGCGACCGCTGCTATGGGAACAGAAAATGGCGGGAAATTTTCAAATTGCTCCAAAATAACTGAAATTTGACAGGAAGGTTACTTAGTAGTGAAAAAAGTAAATTATGTACACAAAGGGATAAGAAAAGTGGAAAAAAATGATAGAATAAAACTTGAAAATTGTGGGAAGAGAGGATTCACCCTAGAACAACAATAGCAGTCTCCCCTTCTTAAGAATTAATGCAGACGTAATAGAAATACTGCCAGAACAAGCCACTGCTGATTTTTATAAAGATCACTCCCCAGAAGTTTGGAAGAAGAAAATATGAGAAATATCAACTCATTCATTAAGTCAACGCCATCCAAAATAGATCTTAATACAGCATAATAGGTCATTCCGGTCAAAACGGTGGCCAATTTGAAATACAAACTACTTCCGGTCCCGCATGCGCGCTCCTTTATCTCTCTATAGGACTCCTGTGGGGTCACGTGTCGAACTATCATACAATTTATCACAAAATTTTAATTTGTAAATGAAATTTTTGAATTTATGATTAACAGTAGGTAAGAATGTATCCACTTCCGGTTTGACATGTGTAACCTACAACTTCCGGTTCTAGTCGAGTGAAGACCGTATACAGTCATATGACTATTTTAAGTAGGTATTTGTGCTACAAGCACAGCTGGTGACATCACTTTCGGTTTTTGTTCTAGTGAAGGCAAAATTTTTTGAGGAGAGGAGGGCAATGTTGTAAACTTTGAATGCTTGTGGGTCTCTTAACAGCCTGGTTTGCTATACTGATTTTTCTATATTTTGAAGATATCGTGTGAAGGTATATATTTAAGTAAAAAAATGAAATTTTGAATTCTGAAGTTTTCAGAATTTCACTTTTTATGTCCCTCCAGGGGGCAAAAAGTGATAAAAAATCTAACCTCAATGTGCACATAATTGGGAATATTAGCAAAAATAACTGACAGAAGTGGATGCATTTTTAGAAATACCTTTACAACAACAAAGACTTATAATCCAAACACTCTTTTTTTTCAAAAACAATGTACAATTATTTTTTATATGGTCAAAAGAAGGGTAAATGGGAATTCGGACCATTATTCAGGGGGAGGTAACTTTGACCCCGTTTATCTCAGAAAAACGCCTGGTAAGGTGGTCCAATATTTATACCAAAGAAAGGGTATATATTCAATAGTAATATATTTAAAAAATAGCCATTTTGAATTCGGAATTATTTTTGGGGTCAGGTGTCCTCACTTACCTTAACAGCAGTCGAATTTATGTTGGGATATATTTATTGCTTATGGACTGTAGACAACAGTAGTGGAATTTGTATTGGTATATATTTATTGCTTATGGACCGCAGTCAACAGAAGTCGAGTCTGTATTGATATATATTACATATGGTATAAGTTTCTATTAATCTCATTGGCTAATACCCTCACGAGATTTTAAGAATATTCAGCATATTTCAGTGTTGTTTCTAATTTTAGGTATATTGACGCCATGTTTCTATTTTTTAAGTATATTGACGCTATATGTTTCTATTTTTATTGACGCTACGTGTCTGGTTGGACTTTTCACTAAGAAAGGTCTTATGAAAAATATTTTAATAAATGTTGGAAAACTCTTTACACATTAATAGGAGTTTCCGCCGGGGAAATAAAAGGGGGTATTAAAATGGTTTTACAAAGCAACCACTGATTTCGATGAAAAATATATTTAGCAGTTGTCACATGTTTTTTTATTGCACACTTCACGTAAACATGCTAATAAAAAGGCTTACTTGTTTGTTTGTTTTTTGT
Organism: Modiolus philippinarum; assembly: GCA_002080025.1. NCBI lineage: Eukaryota > Metazoa > Mollusca > Bivalvia > Mytilida > Modiolidae > Modiolus > Modiolus philippinarum. Next base: position 12,225 of record MJUU01028646.1, read on the forward strand.
ATTTGCAAAAACAAGAGAAATGTAGTCATTTATTTATCCTACGAGCACTCATGTAACCCATTCTAGATGATGGCAGATCCATATGCGCCTTCAAATAAAGGTTCTATTTCTAATTCAATTCCGATGTATTGACAAAATTTTCCTCCCCAAAAATGTCGAGACACTATGAAACTACATATGTAATATAAAAATGATGGACTTTTTACTCTGTCAATATGCTAAATATGGACCTGTTAGGAATATATTGACCTCGGATTTCGTCCTCGGTCAATATAAACCTAATAGGTCCATATATAACATATTGAATTTGTAAAAAGTCCATAATTGATAAATATTTATTATTTATGGACAAAAACCAATCGGTGCTTGGATATTATTGCTTATGGGCTGCAGTCAACAGCAGTCAAATTTGTGTTATTTTATTGCTTATTGACCGCATGCAACAACAGTCTAATTTATGTTGCATGTGATATATTATTGCTTATGGACCACAGACAACAACAGTCAACCCCCAGTCTTCCAAAAGAACGCCTGTTAATCAGTGGATACTGAATCTTTGGTCCAGCAAAGAAAACAGAAAGGAGGGTTCTGGTTGTGACAGAGAAGACTACAAACAACCGCTTCCCAAAGTTAGCACATGTAAAAAAAAGTTGAAGTTATCTCCTTTATTACTCACAAAGACTGCTATACAGTTGTTAATGCCTTCAGGATTTCAAACAACCATAGTTTATTGTCGTAGTCTGGGAATATCAACCATCTTGCAAACGATCAGAAGCAAATTGTGACACACTTTCATACTCGTCGAGTATATTTGACAATTAAAGACATGAATTAACTTTTCAATATTTTTTCTTCGTATGACTCCTACCATAATTTTTTATATCTGTGGTTAAATCAGAATGACATAAGTGTTCTAGTAAATACAGCAACTGGCAATGCTATGTTGTTTAGCAATGCTATTACTAATAATTTTAATGTTTGAGAATATTTGCTTTATTTATTCAAAGCATTTGGCATGAATTCTTGACATATTCGTGTAGCTTTTAGGTTTCTATTTTCATCACCATCAGCTTTATTGGTTCTGTTCTTCTTTCTTTTATCTGTCCGTTCTTCTGTGCACCTCCCCATAAGGCCGTATATGACATTTCTATGTGCAATTCTCAGACTTTGTATCTGTTATTTTTTCTGTACTTTACATGTCGTATGCATGTAATATTGTTGGAGAAACCATTGGTAAGTTGTACAACTTGTGCCTATTCCGTTTGTCATTGACAATAATGTAAGTTTAAATCAACTCTTGGAAAATTTCCTCTCCCAAAGTGGACTTTCCAAACCTTTAACCACAATTGAAGGGAGCTTTGGTACGCCGTGAAACCGCTATTACCAACTATTTGTTTGTATTAAATCAGGACCATTGGGGGTTTCAATTTTTCCGATGGAATTGCGCCTGCTTTTCTTTTGCCCTTTGGATTTGGACAATTGACAAATTTGTTCGGTAAATTGTTATTATCTGCAAATACGCATTTAAATATTTTCCTTTTATTTATTTTAATTGACGAGTAGATCTTGGACTAAATATTGTTTCTACTATTTGATAACATCATGTAAATGTTCAAAAGGGCACATTTTAACAATCCTTTTAGAGTATATGCATGTAAACTTCGAAGGACATTATATCACTTTTACCTTTCTTATTATGCCTAAAATCTTCGAATATATGAGTAAAAAGTTTCAATGTTAATGCTCAATTGACTAGAATTCAAAATATAGGGTTGGGGGACTGACAATGACCCTTTAATAAAAACACGCTTTATGTTGATTTGCCGATAAAACAAAATTTGTAGTCTTGACGCGGTATCAAAAAGATATAGCCCCCTTTCCCGTGAATATATATTTCTTTCAGCATACTGATTGCGAATGCATTGAATCTTTACCCAAATTGCTGTAATTAGTCAACTGCTATATCCATTTTCTCATAACAATATTAATTCAAATGCATTTGAATATTTTTAGACGAACGATTCAGCCACCGAACTTGCCACTTGAAAGCAATTTTAGCAGATTTTGACAATTTCATATATTGCATTTTGGGGCCCAGACTGTGGGGCACATGCGGAAGCAATATAGTTGATGGCGATGCAGATAGGAATATAAAAACTACAGGAATATATATCAACTTGAAAGTAGCAATAACTTTGACGTATGAATTACGCGAATTTCCTCATACATTCTCAGTATGCTCAATCGAAACTTATCTTTTCAAGCATCAAAACAATTACGTTGACAGTTTTTGTGTTATTTAACACGCTTTTGCAAATTAGATGTATCCGAAAATATAAATAAGTACAGTATGGAATCCAACGATGGAAAAAAAAATTATAAGGTAATTCGTATCTTTGTCAAATATTCGACGAAAAGGAAAAATTGTCACAATTTTTTCGTCTGATTCTTATCGTGGGACGATTCATATTGCAAGAGATCTTCTTTCTCTCCGAAAATAATATTTTGAAAGCATTTGCCATAGCAGAACATTCTTTATCTTTTAGAAAATTCGAGCAATAAAAATAATAATTTCGATGTTTTACATATACTATCATTGCGAAGCGGTTGTTCAAAGTCTTCGAAAACGAAGGAGTATCATCGTTGACAAGACTGCTTTTTGTTGCTAAACTTTTCTTCGATTTTTTGGCACTTCCACAAGTATGCTTTTGAAATATATTTCCCATTATTTTCTATGTCGTCACTTTCATTCGGTAGATATCAACACCTGAAATAACTTGTATAGATCGAATGAGTTCTCAATGTTTGATTATAGGTGAATGGTGCTGATTTGGCAGTTTTCGATGTCTTACTATAGGCACATCGATGCCCTGACTACCTGTGTTGTATATGAACTCTTTCAAACAACGGCAGTAGAATAAGACGCGCTAGTTACACAAATCAGCATCAAAAGACACGACACAATCGAGAAAACAGCAGTGGAATGCTTAATTGCTTTCTGTTTTGGAGCTCTGATCCGTTCTGTTTGAATGACCATTCTCAATCTGATACATGACAATGCTAAGTGACTGACTTTTTGTCGAGTATCCTCGACTCTGTTTTCATTGGCGCATGTTATAACGTTTTTGGTTTGTTTTTTGCTCCATAATAAAATGATGGTTTTCCGTCAAAACGAGATTAGCCAGTTTTCACTTGTCCACATGTTGGACAATGAACACATAGGTCTTCTTGAATTAAAATTAGGTTTCCTAGGTAAACAACGGTGTTGAGTCATTCCGTTTTCGTATAGCATTTTAATTCATTATAGTAACTATAGCATTATAGTTACTAAAGCATTATAGTAACTTTGGTATTTAGTTATTCTGAACAATACTGGACAACTTTTTTTGAATTCTCCCTTATAGAGCCATCATATTATGTATTGAGGCGACAAAAAGTAGATATTCGTTGGTTCATCCTTCGATGTCTGTCGAGAAATTTATTTAATTAAAAGTTTCTGCTTTCGTTGTGTTAACATTATTTTTATTATCATCTGATTTTCAAAAACAAGATCAAAGATTGCAGCCGAAGATTGCAACTTCCATTAATACGAAATATGATTGTCATAATTTTGTTGTGATGCTGATCAAAATTCCAATTCAAGTTACATGTACTCACATTCTCGAATTTCCAAGTATTTTGGGTCAAGATCAAACATTTTCGACTTGACCATCTGGAAAACTAATTAAAATGCACAAAAATGTCGGGTGTTGGCTTTTAACTGCGATATATAAGGTTGAAAGTCGAATTTACCGCCACAATAAATAACCAAAGTATAATGTCAGAGCCATAAGTTCTACATCGTGCACTTAGATAGATATTTACTCATTGAAGTTAAGGAAGATGTTTTCAAGAACCATCCAAAAAACGTCAATGACGAATTGAGTCACTTTGACTTAATACAACAAATGGAATTAAGCTCTCCCGTGAAACGTTAAATCAACTCGATTCCTGTAGAGTGCGGTTCCCTGTTTGTGTCATAGATGAACCGACGTTATGTAAGACCTTGATATTTTTCTTTCTCTTATTTCTTCTTGCCTCGATAGTGTTTACAATCCGCTATGTTTGCATCTATATCTGATACACTTTCTCGTAAACTTTACAGAACATCTGACATTTGGTCATTACTAGCTGAGTGTGAAAAATTAATGACATTGTTAAAGCTAGTGTTTGACGATGACTCTTCGGTATTCCGAGATTGGTCGTCGGTTTGGAAACCTTCATTTATGTTTGCTTCTGACATGCTCTCGTCTGATCGACGGTATCCAATGATTTGACATGCAGTACTGTAAGATGGAGGAAGAGTGCGGACAGAAAGTCCGGAATATGATGGTGGCAATGTGTTGCTCGGGTTTTCATCTGAAATATATATATATAGTAAAATGTTGTGTAGTGAATATATTCAAACCAAAACCCATTATCATTTATATGTGTCGGAATGTACTAAAAAGTTTATTATGCAATGCAGTAAAACACCAAAGTTGTTGGATAAGGATCGATAACATCCCTTTTGAAATAAAACCAACGTCTTTCCTTAAGGTTAAAATGAAATTTCATTTATTCATGGAAGATTTACATGCACCTGTAATTTTAAACTTGAAACTTTAAATCCGATCAGTGTGGCGTACAATAGGTTGTAAATTTATTTTTGACATCATAATGATCATTAATTGACTCACTGATAGTTTGACGGGTGCAGCTATCGGAGCAGGACATGCTTACCCTTCCGGAGCACATGATGTCACTTCCGGTTTTCATGGGAGTTCACACTATGAGTGCCTTAGTTCTTACTGTTATCTTTTTATTTCCGTGCATTGTATCTGTCTCACGGCCTTGTTTTGTCTTTGATTTTTCTGTTGTTATTTTTGCCATGTCTTTGGACTTCGATTTTTGTGGTCATCGCCTCCCTTGTTCCTTCGGTATTCTACTGCCGTTGTTTAAAAGCATCATAATGGCCATATAACTAATTCCATCAAAAATTGTGGTAAAAAGTATCTGATTATTTATTACCTTAGAACAGTGGCTTTGAAAGCTACACAAGTTTTTGTTAGACATAGGGAATAGAAAAAAGAAGGGAAACGGGGAATGTGTCAAAGAGACAACGACCCAAAGGGGAGTAATAACAACTCAAAGCCACCATAAGATCTTCAATGAACGGTCAGGAAACCCCACGCTCTACGGTAGGTCGAAGTCGGCCCCTGAATAAAGAGTAATCAAGTTCAGCGAAATAAACATCATCCTAGACTCCTATAGACATAACGTAAACTAACTAGAAAAAAGACAAGACACACAAAGGCTTAACAAATTTCCTGACTTAGGACAGGCGCAAACCTGCTGTGGCGGGGTTAAACTAGTTTTATTGGGCCCAAACCTTCCCCCTGGCCAATGTGATAAATAAAAGAAAACATAAGTAACAGCAGTAAAATTCAGTAAGCCACAGGACTGAGTGACTTGTGAAAATTTAAATGAAAGAACTAAATATACGGACATAAACATGAAATCACAAAAGACTACTAGCAATCAACTGACATGAGACTAAACTTGCTACAAGTCCCTTTCTTTTTTGTTTATATCAATTAATTTTAAAAAAAAATTTTAGTCAGAAAAAATGCTGACAACACATGCTTACTGGTAGCTGAAATACAGAGTCTATCCTTTCAAGTCGTTGATTATCATAGTTCTACTATCGAAAGGGTTAAACTTTAAAAGTTTGAGCCTTAGCGAGATCTTTTATGTTTAACCCTTGAGACAGTACAACTATGATAATCAAAGACTTGCAAATGATAGATTTTATTTCCCTTAGTCTAAAATTTATGACATTTTCATGTGTTTTAGTTTCTACCCCGTTGTGAGCCTCTGCAGTCAATGGATATGAAATTTAGATCGCATGGAAATCAACAAAAGCAAATCGATCATATTTGATTCGAGATAAATAAACAATGTATGCTTTGAGTAACTACTTTTTACATTGATTTATACTCGAAATAAATTTATTTCAGGTATATTTTGTTATTTGAAGAAAAGTTCGTGTCCTTTTCAATATCCAATGAAATCGCGAGATCAATCAACCCACACGTTGGAGAACACCTTGATCTCCAATGCCTTGAAATTGACGAGAACAGCATAAGAATTAGAGAAAGGCCTTTCTCCTACAGCTATTGGTAACCATGTGTTGTCAGAAAAGATATGATCTCTTTAATAGCAAATTGGAATACAAATGATTAAGAAAAAAAATAACAAAGAAATGGACTTGTAGCAAGTCTAGGAATTGCAAAGTTTTGTTTTAAATAGTAATGTGGTGAATGAAAGGATATGGAGTAAATGCACACGAGACAAAGTCTCTACAAATACATTGTAAAAACAAGCAAAGGAACAACACTGTTATTGTTGTTCTTCATCTTGAAGTCACCATGAGGCCTTCAACAATGAGCTTTGCTCATATTTTATAGTAAGTTCAAAACGGCCCCTAGCACCGGTTTGAGCGGAATTCTTTGCTAATTGTTGAGCAATGTTTATCTCAATATCCGTTCTCCTCCTCTGACAAGTGAATCTAGTTTCTGAACACAGACCTTCAACTTAAGTATCGGAAATATATGACTCTGATGAAGATTTTATTGATACACTAATAAAATTTGTTACCGAACTAGTGGTGTTATTCCTAGATAACATGTGTACAGTATAACAAAGTTTACTTATCATAATACAACAACGGCAGTAGAATACCGAAGGAACAAGGGAAGCGATGACTACAAAAATCGAAGTCCAAAGACATGGCAAAAACGGTAACAGATAAAAACAAAGACAAAACAAGGACGTGAGACAGCTACAAGCACGGAAATAAAAAGACGACATTAAAAACTAAGGCACTCATAGTGTGAACTCCCATGAAAACCATTCTAATACAACTTAGGTATTATTGCACATAGTGACTATCTTATCATAATGGTGATTACAACTTGGATACTATATGTTGTAGCTTTACTTTTGAACTCGCCCTTTTAATGAAAATGTAGACACATGGAAAATATAAAAAACAAGCTATATTGGTGGACTTAAGTACCTCTAACCAAGAAAGTACTTTCACTGTTAAGGCTTTCAAGCCATGCTTACATAATCATGCATGATTGTGGTATGCATGACATGTATGTTTACACGACAAAACAAAGTTATGCATTTCAACTACTTTATACCATTTGTAACATAACATGTAAGACCAAAAGAATGAATTGGTATTTTAAGTGCACATTGCTCTTGAAGCAGTTCAAAGAAAAAAAATCATTTGAGTAAAAATTGTAAAAACCTCGCTTCAAAGTTGCAAAAAAAGACTCTCACATCTTTAGGTAAAAATTTGCCCGAAAAAAATCTTCATCGTTTCAACTACTTTCAAATATTTTAGAATATCGCTGTTTCCAAAGGGTAAAAATATGTTTATCTTTGATTTCAATTGTGAAAATGTCATGACTTGACACTGGAATAGAACATGTTCTAATTGGCATGTCAGTAATACATCTTACATATTACTCTGAATTAAGCTGTTTACACGACATTATTTGTTATGCATGTCAAGTAATGCCGTGTAAACCCCCTTAAATATAAAAATTCGTAAAAGTTCCTTAAATCATGTGTCTCGCCTGCTCAGTAAGGTATCACTATATTTAATACAATACTAACGTTGTATTCCAAAAAAATAACTGGTCTTTAAGAGTTTCAGGAAATTTACCAAAATCAAATATTTTTGCTATTCAAGTATTGAAAATGACTTTTCACCAAAATGTACTTAAAATGGTATGGTTGCTAGGCAGAATTCCAAAAAAAAAAATAACAGATCTTGGAGAGTTTGAGGAAATTTACCACAATTGGAATCAAATATTTTTTCAATTCCATTATTGAAAATTACTGTTTTCATCAATATATGTTTTAAAAAGTATGGTTACTAGGTAGAATTCCAAAAATTAATGGGTCTAAGAGAGTTCCAGGAAATTTACCAAAAATCGGAATAAATTTTTTCTTGAATTGTTTTCATTAAATGTTTGTTTATTTCAAATTCACTCATAAACCATGGTTGCTAACAAGAATTTCAAAACATTGCATGTCTTGGACAGTTTCAGGTAATTTAACAATGTTGGAACCCTGTTTTTTATTTCTTACACGTTCAAAATTATGCAAAGAATTGCCTTATTTTCTTAATTATATGTAAAAATTTCAAAAATTATTGGTCTTCGATATTTATAGGAAATTTAACAAACTTGGAACCAGAATGAAAATTCCAACAGCTTGTTACATATCTGCACATTGCATGCAGCAACGTTCAATTTTTATGAAATTCTGTGAAGACACAAACACATAATTCACTTTCTAAAGAACCTTTATCTGTGAAGCAAAAAACGATTTCGAAATATGCAAAAAATGTGGAAAACCAAAAATAAAAATTTCAAAATGTTTTAGCTGGAGATAATTTTCTGACCATCATTTAACTTCTGACCAATTTTCAATAAATTCCACGTAATTCGACTTTGCAAAAAAAAAAAAAAAAAAAAAAAAAAAAAAAGAAATGGAAAAAGTATGGGAAAAAAAAACTAAGTCCATATATGGAAAAAGTATGGAAAAATAAAAACTAAATTTCAAAATGTTCATCTGGAGGTAATATTCAGAACATTTTCTAGCTTCTGATCAGTTTTTATGATATTCCAATAAGATTGAATAACTTTATTCAACGTCTAAAAACTTTCATTTGTGGGTTAACGTTTCATTTTTTGCACAAAAATACGGGAAACAATTCCATTTTTTAGCTGGAAATAATTTTCTGACCACTATCTTGATTCTGTCCAATTTTGACACAATTCTATAAAGATTAAATGACTCTATTCAACCTATGAAAAACTTCTTACAATTGTTGACGCCGCCTCCGCCGCCGACGACGGAATTTGGATCGCTATGTCTCGCTTCCGCGACTTTTGTCGCAGGCGAGACAAAAAATTGAAACATTCATGCAAAGCTGGTCCACAAGAAATGGTAGACAGTAAAAAAGGTTTTTTTTCTTTGCATCACACCAAATTTTTACTATTTTTTTTAAACATTTTTCAAGGCATGACGAGATTTGCCCGTCATTTAGTTATTCAACAGAGCAAGCATGCGGTCTGGTCCACTAGAGTATTGGGGCGATTCGATTTGTGCTTTTAGACCCACACGGTATTGAAACTATCGCATAACAACCCTGTCATTTGGGATGATGGGATTATGGAAACAGATCAACTATATTATTTTGATTGATTGATTAGTTAGAGTTTACCGTCAAATGAGCAATATTTCAGCTATATCAGGACGAGAACAAGTTAATCAACGACTTTTGATTGGAAAAGGGGGGAAATGGGTAGGGGCAGGAAATTTAGCCTTCCATACGACACCCAGTGTGTCTGCTGTCTTTATAGAAATATAGAAGGGGTCTTTATACTGCGTGGAGCGTGGCATTTCTCCACACAGTTTGGCTACAATGGTTCGCGGTCAGCCTTTCCGTATTATGACCTGACTACCTCGCATAGACAGGGCATTCCCCTATCCATCAACTGGGGATGAGCGCCGGCAACTCTGTGGCCGAAGCCCCTGAAAAAAGAATCAGGTGCCGGGATATTATTTTGACAATCTACTTACTATTGATTTCACCTGAATGTACAGTTGAACGCCATCGACATCGAGTAAATGTGGTTCGTATCCAGTAGTAGAGTATAGCAACTAACACTAAGAATATCAAAGTTCCTAATACAACTGCTGGAGTGATGATGGCTAATGCCACAGTTGACATTATCGTGCATCTGGAATAAAATGAAAATGAAAAGAAATAAGGACTAGTACTGAAGTTTGAAATTTCAAGTTTAAAATTGAATTCTAATATTAACTATGGCGAAACATCACAAAAATAAGTCACTATAGATATCATATAAATAGGACCGGGAACTTTGCTAATGCATAAAAAGTTTTAGGGTATTGAAAATCATATTTTACGTGGAAAAATAGTACTCACATTCGACCAGATCAAAATATAATCATGACTAACAGGGAAATAAAATACACTTGTTCAAAGGTGCAATTTTATGCAACAATGCAAAGATATCGATCTGAATAGGTATTTAAATAACTGTAATACAATATAAATATATTGTGTATAATGAGTTATTTTCTTTTATCACAGAAAGACAAACAAAACATACCCATCTTGCCACGGCACCATTCACCTAGAGCAATCTCCAGTCCGTCGACAACACCACACGACCAGCTCAATTTTTTGATGTCAATAACTTTTAAAATATGCTATTGACAACAGTTGGGTCAACTTGCAGCACTAATATCTATCACTTATATCATAACCGTTGCAACAAACCCCTTTTCCTCTCTAATCTTTACCTTACATTGTGTCTCAATAGACATCAATTAACCAACATCTTTTTATTTGAGGTGTCCGTAGTCCAGTGGAGTTGTTGACAATGGAGACTGCCACGTGGATGGTGCTGTAGAGGTATGGGTACGAATCCAGCTCACCACCTACTGGAGTTTCCGATGTCGATGGTTTAAAAAGATGTCATTCAACATTGTTGGCATACGGAAATACATGTAATTCATTTACTCCATATCCTTTCGTAAAATATTTAATACAGGAGTTTGTCTTTTATTGCAGTGTGGAGTTGCTAAAACAATTCCCCGTGGTAGAGATGTATGCTCTTTATTTTTCTTAGATATGGTGTACTTGTACATGAGATGATACCTCATGTGTACACTTTGTTCAATTACTATTATCTAAATTCTAGGTTCTAGTGCTGCTGATGAGGAATTAATTTCCGAAATGGCCATACAGCTCATTAAAATTATTTCAGCTGGAGTTAACATATTTGTTATGGTCTCATGTTCATTTACTCCATATCCTTTCGTAAAATAAAAATACATTTCTACCTTTGCAGGTCACCTAACCATATCATAGAGCTGCTTGCAACACCACAATTTATCACTTATATTATTCACGTTGCAAATATTCTTTCTTTCTCTGTGATTTCTACCGTACCTTGTGAGTTTTCACGTTTGAGCAAAATAAACACCGATTCACCCGTGGTCGTTAGGGGTTGTTTACCGACTTGAGACTGAAATCATGCCGCTATATTAAATTATATTCACAACAGTAAGCAAAAAAGTTTTAATAAAGGATCTTTGTCAGTTCCCCAGTCTTTTTCTCTGAATTTTGTATAGCTGAAGATTATCTTTGAAGCTAAAAATATAGAAATCAGACTAAATCGAAAGTTGAATTAATGGAACCCCAATTTGTGTAGTCGCGTATTTGCAGAGTGTGAAAAGTTGGCTTACTTTGGTAAAAATTTTGCAATAATGTAGTCAGAGATTATTAGGATTTAAGTAAGCTTGTAGACTTTAATCCACAGAAAAACTAATACCCTGTTCACACTCAATTTGGATGTGAGATCGGATTTTGCCAATTCCGATTTATATCCGTTTTTCACAAATCGGAATTGAAAACACTTTCTGTTCACACACAAGGTCAAATGCGTATCGAAGATAAATAATCTGAAATCGGAGTTAAAANGGACAAACCATATAGAAACTGTATCACAGACTACAACAAAACAAATTAATGGTCTTAGGTTAATACTATTAAGGAGTAACATCTGAGGGACAAACCATATAGAAACTGTATCACAGACTACAACAAAACAAATGAATGGTCTTAGTTTAGGTTAATACTATTAAGGCAAGTTTTATGAAACCTTTATAAGACATTTTAGAGATTGCCTGCGAAGTGTGGAACAGATGGTTTATTTCTGAAATAGATAAACTGGAAAAAATTCGTTTGAAGCTGCCAGAATAGGATAGTTTTTGCTAGTCGGGAATCATTACTAGTATACTTTTAACGGAATGTGAAATATTAGAAAACAGAAGGAGACAAAAAAGAAAAAAAGTAATAATAATATTTTATAAGATTCATAATAAATACAATAAATATCTAAGTTGCTGATTATGTCCTGAATATATGAATACTTGTCTACCATCACTACTTTCAGATATCAGTGACTATAACCGTAGATATTACCACAAGATACAGACTGAGAACTTTAAAAAAATCTTGAATAGCATTAACTATGGCATGATTTAGATAATTCGGTGAAAAATGCGTGGACTATATTGTCCTTCAAAAATAAAGTTCTACCTGACACTTAGAACCGTTTCAATAAATCTGTCCCCACCGTCAGTTTGTGACATATATATCTTTTGTCAGCTTCTGTGTTAAAGAAAACACAATGTCATCAAATGTGGACGGCTACATACCAAATATTGTATACATTCTTACACATTGTATCATTATGTCATATTTTACATAGGAACTGTCAATTATTGATGTAGAAGCAAACTATGAATTAGTCACATCATCACTGCATTTGATTGGTCAGGAAGTTCAGGTAGGGACACATTTATTGAATCGACCCTATAAACCACCAGAATACAATAATGAGGGAACCAGCAAAATAAACGTGCTTTATGCCAGGTTGAGATATCAGACCAGCTATCTCAATGTAGAAATTTTTAAAACATAAATATTGTAAATGGCCTAAAACGTCATTGTGAATCTGTATACAGATGTTTTCCGTTATATGTTTGAGTTTCCGTTTTACCAAGACGAAAGCAGTCCTATTGAAAAGCCTTCCAAATGTAAATATTGATATTCAAACACTTCTGTTTGGAAATGATACTTATAAATGATACTTGACTTTATGTCTCATGCAATATGGAGTTCGTAACAAGATTCTTCGTGCGAGAGATGTATGCTCTCTATATATTATAGTTATGGCGTAGTTGTTCGTGTGAGAATTTCTTATATGGATATACTATCAAACTTTCACATTTTGGCATTTACTATTTTTGTTTTTTTCAAAACGTTATTCTGACCACCACTGTTTATAACAAGCTGATGAGTGTCCTGTGTTTGTCTATATGTTATAATCGTTTACTGGCTTGAGACATTAGTACTGTTGTCGGGTAACGGATGACAGTGATTGTAAGATGACTTTACCAGTTTATTTTATATTTGTTGAAATCCCGCATCCATGACCAGGAAAGACATGGACGTAGTATTGATCAATTCCGCTCAAACCTGTAATAGGGGCCGTCTTGAACTTACCATGCGGTATGAGAAAAACTCATTTTTGAAGGTCTAATGGGGACCTCAATATAAAGAACAACAGTAACTATTGTTGTTTTTTTCATATCTTTTGTGATATAACTTCTTTTTCTCATTTCTTTTGAAATTTGCTTTTGTGATCAGTGCTTACATATCATCACTAAAAAGGATGGCATCCAATCTGCATTTCTTTTTCATTATTTCATTATAAAGTCACTTGATTTTAAAACAAAATTATTTCGATTTTAAAATTGCCAGCTAACAAGACGGTCAACATAATTTTATTGGTTGGTCCATTTGCAAGCTGCATCTTGTATGCAATATAACATCCCATTTTTTTCCCATGACTAGGTATATATTGAAAAAAAAAACCCAAGTTAATAATGAAAATAATAATTTTCGTTACACTGCGTACTTGTAACAAGGAGTTACCTCTCAATATGTCATCAGAATATTCATTGTATAATCCAACTTCTCCTGCTTACGGAGTGAATGTTTTAAAGTTGATTTTTTATGCGAGAGCTAGCACAATTTATATAGACGTTCACATTAGACAAATTTATCTTCGTGACCGCCTTATTAATACAGGCTTCAAACAGTTTCGTCTCATACGATCATTAAAAAATTCTTTAATAAATATCCGTCCCTTGTGAAAAAAAAGAAGTTTCGCTCCGAACTCTGATTCAAAATTCTTTTTTATTTAATACTGGGATGATCATTTCTTTTAACTCTTTACGACCTTTCAATAACAATTGCTGTTGAAGTGCTACCGGA
>MJUU01028646.1:27893-44056 GCA_002080025.1 Modiolus philippinarum
ATTGGGTGTCGGTATCGAAACCTTCATTTCTGTTTGCCCCTGTCATACTCTCATCTGATCGACGATATCCGATGATTTGGCATGCAGTACTGTAAGATGGCGGAAGAGTGTGGACAGATAATCCGGAATAAGATGGCGGTAATGTGTCACTCAGAGTGAATACAGCTTCATCTGAAAAAGAATAAAAGAAAGATAGCGAATGACATGATTATGAAACAGAAGGTAAAATACCTATATCAATATGTGTCGATAGCCAAGTTCAAATTAAAAAAGAACATTACTGGACAATGATATATTTAAAAATATATCTCAGCACCAAAACAATTTCCAGCTAAAGTGTTGCTAAGTGACCAACAAATATAAGTTCTTACGTACATCTTTGTAAAATAATCGGAATTACATCCAAATTCTTGTTGAGTTGCTATCGGACTCTAAAACAATGAACGGGAATGTTTGGCACTCCATAAAACCATTTTGACCCACCATTTCTTTTGAAATGCCAAATAACTAAATACCGAGGTTACTGTGAATTTACTTTCTGCATATGCGCATTTTGACAACTTATGTCTCTTCAGTGCAGATAAAATCTAAACCTTTGGAAGGCCATAAACTCAAAGATGTTTAAAAACTGATAGAGAACAAATAAACCAATATGATCTAAATGTAAAGCCAAAATCAGCTAAGGACAGACCGTTGCATGAGGGAGATATTCAATAGGTTTCAAAAACATTTACCAAAATTTAGAAATTGTAAGGTTCAAAAAAGAATCGGCTTTCGGGTCAGCACCGAAGTACTGACTACTGGGTTGGTGAATACCCTCGGGGACTAACAGTCCAACAGCAGTTGCATCGACCCAATGGTAACAAATAACTAAATACCGAAGTTACTGTGAAGTTAGGACCTTTGCAAATGAGAACTTTCCGGTGGTTCTGAACCGCTTTGTCATTTTTCTTTTTGGGGATTTCGACTCTTGACAATTCTGTTCAGTATTTTTGTCATTACCCTCATGAAAGAAATTCAATGAGTTTTCCGACTTAATCTTCGAAAATTGTAGAATATTTTACACTCGATGACTTACATGATGTACTAACAAACGTTTCCGGCTGCACCTAAAATCTGGTCTTTGACAGTCCGGTTATTAATTGTGTAGTGTCTTATTTCATTTGTCGTCATCAAACATCGTAGCAATTACTACTCGATCAAAAAAACCAACCGTAAACTATTAACTGATTTTAAAACTTAAGGCACAATAGCTTTTCGAAACAACAAATGAATGTTCAAACACAGAACAGTTTTATCTTAAGCTGTAGCAGACCTATTGGACCGTATTTTTTCTAGTTGTCATTTGACTTGGCACACTTTTAATAAACAGTTCGTTGCCTTGGAGAATATATTCAACAGAGTAGGCATACAGCCTGTTTCACTATACCAGTATTTGGAGGATTCTTTTTTGCCAGATGTGACATCGAAACTCTCGTAAAATGATGTTTCTAGAACAACTCTTTCATACGGGATAATGCGATAATAAAAAAGTACTTAAGTATTCATCGGCGGATCC
Source organism: Modiolus philippinarum (assembly GCA_002080025.1). Classification (NCBI taxonomy): domain Eukaryota; kingdom Metazoa; phylum Mollusca; class Bivalvia; order Mytilida; family Modiolidae; genus Modiolus; species Modiolus philippinarum. The sequence goes on from MJUU01028646.1 coordinate 29,452, forward strand.
AGCGATACACCCCGTATCCACCAATGGCATTATAACAATATACTTACTGTGTGTTTCACCTGAATTTTCGGTTGAACGCCATCGACATGGAGTAAATGTTGTCCGTATCCAGTAGTAGAGTATGGCAGCCAGCAGGAAAATTACAACAGTTCCTAATAAAACTGCTGGAGCGACAATGGCTGTTGCCACAGTTGACATTATTGTACATCTGGAATTTGATTAGAATTAACAGAAATGAAAATAATTGTCCAATTTTTATTCAATGTCAATACTGATAATTCTAAGATATAGAAATAAATTCTTTGATTTAATTTAGAAATTCTAAAATTAATATTACATGATAAAATTTGGGAATTGGAACATTCAATTTAGAATTCTGAGACAAAATTTGCAAATTCGTACTCTTAAATATCTAAAAGTTAGGTACCCATACACTTCCGGTGTATACATAGTGTTTCATGCAGTAATTTCAGGTCATTGTCAATGCAGTGTAAACAGCTGAATACTGTAAGTAAATCAGAACACTTAGAGGCCATCTCAGAGTGTGACTGGGTTAAGTTCTAGAATTGACATTAGAATCATTTCAAAACAAATATGAATTTGCGGTTATCTGGACTGTTGGAACATCTCAGAAATGCAATACCAACCCAACTCAACATTAGTGTGACGGATACCGTATACAGTGCAGGACATGCTTATCCTTCTGGGGCAGCTGATATTACTCTCATTAAAATGTGAGTGCATTAGTTTGTGATAATTTTATAAATTTTTTTGTGTAAAGTGTTTGATCTTCCGTCTTTCGGTGCTCTCTGGTTGCTGTGTCTCTTGACTTTGGTTATGTAATCCACTCGTGCTTTGTTCCTTCGGTATTAATGATCTGTTGCATTCTGTGTTCTCATTTCAGCTTTATCTCTTGTTTTGTTTCTGGACTCCGTTTGTACTTTGGTCATACTGCAATTGGTAAGTATGCATCCAAGTCGTCAATGATTAGCTACATTCGGCAAGGACTTAGTCATTATGAATAGTTCCCATTACAAAATCGAGTACGAACTCCGTTAATTGTTAGGTACAATGCGGCATTAATGAATTGAAGAAAACATTACTTACAGTAGCTTCGGTATTTAGTTATTGTTTACATCCACCTAAGATTTTTCTGAAGAAAACCTTTTTGAGAAAGGGATTTATGACTGCATCTTTAAAGATTCACTTCTATGGTTGTACAGATTATATCTTAACATTGGCAAACGTATATCGAAGAGTCTTAAATAAAAAATTCCAAGCACACGACAATTCAGTTGTTACACTAATGGATTACATCAACGGACAAGTTATCCGCAGAAATCGGGCACCTGCAGTGTGAATTCCAACCATAACTTGGGTATCATCATGTGCCCAAGAAGGGCAAGCGTCATCTGCTCCACGCACGACACAGCCAGGGGGAAGTAAGGTGGTCTAAAATCTATTGATTGGCTGAATTCAAACTCCTAGACAAAGCAATTAAAATTCATGGAACATGTTACTTCCTTTACTCTTTAACAGCACCAAAGTATAATTTTTAAAATCATATATTTATCTCTTAGTATATAAACATTTGCAAGGACATATCTGTACAACAAACATCACTGATGAAGGCAAAACCAATGTAACGGTCTGATATACAAGAAACAACAATAAAAAGGCGTTAAATACAAGATAAGCGACAGCGACAGTGTGAATTCCTGCTAAAAAAACGAGGAGTATTATAACATGTTCTGGATGGGTAGGGATATTGTGCTCCACCTATGGCACCCGTCCAACTGTCAGAAAAAAGTCCAGTATTGATGCTATAGTCGGTAATTTGGTAACAAACTGTTTGAGTGTAATATCTGGAAAATTTTCGGAAATCAAAAAGATATGAATACTGAAAGCTGATTAATGGAGAATGATGTCGTGTTAAAATTATTATTTGATTATTGTTTACCGATCTTTCCCATCATTTGAAACCTCACGTATTCCTCTTTTTTTTATCTTCTTCGTAAAATAAAAGTCTATATGTCAATAACAGTTGAGAATGTAGAATGCCGATTATTCTATTGACATTGCTGATTTAAGATTACATGAACTAGTCAAAATCGGAAAATGATCAAACAGAACTGTTTTATTTTTATGTAGACAAAACTTCATAATTGTGTATATCAAAAGGGGAGGGATTTTGCTGATGCAGTACAGGTTTTAAAATAATTTTACAGAAGAAATGGGCACTCAGACTTAACTAGATCAATACAATCATGACTTCCGCAAGTAAATAAAATGGATTTGTTACAAAGTTGCATTTCTATGCAACAATGGAGGCCCATCGATCTAAAAAGGTATTTTCACAAAGCAATGAAAATATATTTGTAATCTTGTGTTTGAATTTATGTTTTCTATTATCATAGTAAGACAAAATTTTACCTTTTACCTTTCAAAATTGTTTATATCCTTTTGAATTTTCAGCAACAGTTTTTATGTCCCATTTTGTACTACTCCTATCGAATGTGTACATGCATATAGTATTTACTTTTATCATATCTTATCGACAGAGGAATGTGTAACAAATTGAAACCTATTCAGGTAAAACCTAAATTAAGACCTCTGGTAAAAAGTACTATTAATCTTCTTTTCAACACAGTATGATAAGATTCTAGTACTTTTTTCAGGGGCGAAGATGTATTTTCTATGAATTACAAATTTGTTTTCCAAAAAGTCAAAACTTTTACCATGCCCAGGGATACGTACATTTTCAGATATTACTGTAAACCGGGAAATTCTCGCGCTGTCTTTTTGACAGGATTTTAGTGAGCGCAGGTTTGAATACGCACTGCAAAATTGTTGACCATTGACTTTAATAATGCGAAGAAATCGTTCAATGTGTACCGGACTCAGTAAGCCTAAGTGACTCTGAAAAAACTCCTCTGTCAAAAGGTCTTAATTTTGTTCCGACCACCCCGTTTCCGGATTCATTTCAAAATGAAACGGATATAGAACATTTCTTTCGGCGTCTTCTGCTCAAAGCTTTCTTTTTTGGAAAGATTCGGAACAACCTGTTGATAACTCGGATACATTTCTAAATTCAACCGTACCAAATCGAATTTCGCGACTAAAGCATCTTGGTTTCAGGTGTTGCAGGGTTACTTTAGGTCATGTATCAGTCAAATTGACAATCTAAAATCCAAACCCCTGAAGAGGCATAACCTGACCTCGGATGAATAGACCGCTCTTCGGCACCTCAAAGCACGCACTGATATAGTTATCAAAGCTGCAGACAAAGGAGGTGCCGTAGTCGCCTGGGAATCTCAGTGTTGTGTGGCTGAAGAGGATTTTCAGCTTTCGGATTCACATTTTTACAAAAAATTAAAATCCAACAACACGAAAGAAAATCAGAAAATTGTTAAAAATTTCATAAAGACATCCATAGAGAAGCAGGATTTCCCAGATGAAGCGTATAAATTGTTTGTTATCCAGCCAAGAACGTCACGTTTCTATATGCTCCCTAAAATACATAAATGAGGGTCCTCATGGGGGGGGGGGGGGTCCTAGGAATCAAATAATCATTAAATTTTTGCCTTGGTAATCAAATAATCATTAAATATTTACCTTGGTAATCAATAAATTTTTGGTTGGTAATCAAAAAGTATATAAAACGCAAGCTAATAATCAAATAATCATTAGATAAATGCCCTCGTAATCAAATAATCATTAAAAAAATGCCCTGATAATCAGGTAAACAAGAAACCCATGACGGGCCTCATAAATAGGGGAATCCTGGTAGACCTATAGTTTCAGCTTGTAGATGTTCTTCCGAATGCATTTCTGGTTTTCTCCATGATGTTTTTATTCAAATTGTGGAGAATCTACCCACATACATTAAGGACACTATTCATGCTCTCAATAATTTTGAGGTTTTTTTTTTCAGCCAGAAAATGTTGATATCAAACTATTCACTATGGATGTCACTGCCCTCCACACTAGCATCCCCAACAATGATGCTATGGTAGCTTTAAGACACTTTTTATACAGAAGACCAAATCCTTATGTAAAAACAGACATCATCCTTAGGCTTGCTGAACTTGTCTTGACCCTCAACACTTTTCAATTTGATGGGGAATAACATAGTCAGTCCAGTGGTGTTGCGATGGGAACCAAAATGGGTCCTAGCTTTACCAGTTTATTTGTTGGCTACCTCGAGGAAGAAATGGTCTCCGAATATATAGGACCTGCCCCCGAACTTTATAAAAGATACATTGGTGATGTTTTTGGGGTGTCCTCTGACAGTGAAGATGACATAGTCTTTCATTGACTATGTCTCCTCGTACCATCCGGCCATCAAATACACTTTTAATATCACAAAAGATAGTCTCTCTTTCCTCGACATCAATTGTACCACAAAGGAACGGCAAATTTCCATCGCAGTGTTTTATAAAGCGACAGACGCCATCTGTTATTTAAATTATGGGTCCTGTCACCCAAAGTCATGCAAGGATGCCATTCCAAAGTCACAATTCTTGCGACTTCGTCGTATCCGTATTGACGAGCAGGACTTCAGGACTCAATGTAACAGAATGAAATCCTTTTTTGTTAAGAGAGGCTACCCCAGCAAAGTTTTGGATCGAGCTATGAATTCAGTTTCCCGAGTGACCAGATCCGAGGCTATGGAGAAGAGGGTGAGAAATACCGACGACCGGGTTCCGTTGGTCCTGACATACCACCCTCACAACGAAGCTATCAAAAACATTTTGATACGCAACTTCAAATCTATAGTTCAAATCTATAGTTCACGAGGACGAACATATGTCGGCAGTTTTCCAGGATTCGCCTCCTATTGCATCCTTCAGAAAAGGGAAGAGTCTAAAACAGCACTTTGTAACTAGTTCTTTCAAGAGCGCTACTCCTAAAATTCCCTGAAAATATAAGGGCACAAGACTGTAAGAGATCTCGCTGTTTGACTTATCCCTTTACCTGGGAAACTTATGAAGTAGTAGGACCGGCTAACGTTTTCAAACTAAAAAATGGTTTCACGTGTACTACTGAAAATGTAGTGTATGCTATTGGCTGTAAACGCTGTAGGATGATCTATGTTGGTGAAACCTGCCGTAGATTAGGTGATCGCTTTGTCGAACATAAACAGAGCGTCACCTATGGAAAATATTGCCCATAAGGTGAACATTTCGGCGAGCTAACCACAACATACTGGACATGCATGTAACTGTACTTATACAAACTAGTACAGGTGAGAAACAACGACAGTTCCTTGAACAAAAAAAAATCAATTTTCTGGGAACCGCTGGACCCTTTTGGATGAATGTTAAGAAGCAGTCTATTCTATAATATTATTTATGTATTGAAATTTAACATTTACATAGTACAGAAACTAATGTTTTATTTCTCGTTTTTGATTATGTTCAAGATTTGGCACTGTTTTTACAGGTAATTTCTGCCTTCTCTCGTCCTTTCCACTATCCTCTCCGTATTTCAGCCCGGTAGTCCCTAGTCGAAGGCCATACGGCCGAAACGTTGGGCAATCTTCCCTTCTTTCCATTTTTGTCATTTTTATATGTTTTTTTTTAAATTTGTATATTTTTGTTTTTTAATTTTTAATCGTGGCCAACTATACCATTTTTATTTTGTTCCATAGTTAATTTGTGGCAATCGCACAACATATATAATTTTATATAGTCTTCATTAATAGACAGGTATATTCGCGCCGTTTCTTTGCCGCGCTTCCATTCCCAGCGCAAAAATCGCGAAAATAAATTTCCCGGTTTACAGCCCCTGCATATTTCAAATAAGACATAATTTAGCTGTTTTATTATTTTATTACATGACAAACTAGCTTCATATATTTATATACATTTTCCGAATTGAATTCATTTTGAAAATGCATATATTTGATTCAAATTTTTAGCTTCCGATGCTTTCCAATGTTGTACAAGCTTTCTGTCCCTTATAGAATTTATATGTACTGGTGTTAGGGACCGTCTTGAACTTATTATGGGAAATGAGGAGAGCTCATTGTTGAAGGCCTCATGGTGACTTCAAGATATCTACCTATTGAATAAATTCCTTAAAAATGTAGTTCTTACATACTGGAGTTTTTATCCTCAATTATTTTTTGAATGAAGTTATTTGGATTTTGTCGTTTGTCTCGTCTGTCACACTTTTTTGCGACGCAGTTATCCTACATTTTTGATTTAGGAATTTAATTTAGTAGTAATACTGCTGTGTATAAAGTCTGTAGATGTTGATTGCCGGTTTTAAATTTGGTGAAATTTTCTGAAAGTGTCAATTAATGTAGAAAAGATAACAGGAAACACTTACAATGACCGAAAATTACAATCACATGCCGTAATCTACCACGGAACTGCACGAGAAAAAAATAAAATGACAAAAGACAAACATAGAGAACGATAGGAACTCGGGATAGCCGGATTTGGTACCAGCACTAGCAAGAGTTACATTGTTACCTTGTCGCTGAAATCTAGGCAATCCTTTCTGATCCGTTTCCATGGTGTAAGTCGCCACTTCTGGTCCATTAAAGTCGGGAACAAATTTCACTGTGTAGTTCTTGAAATGTTTGTTCAACATATTCTTGAAAATGTTTACAGTTTCAGATTCGACTATCCTCTGTGGTAGTCGATTCCAGATGTTCTGTATTTCCTTAATTTAGTTCTACTGTGATGTTTGTAAATTTTGTATTTGTGGCCCCTAGTATGTGTTTCCACTATTGGAATAATGGTTTTAGGTAATTCAACTTTATCTATTTTATTGACGACTTTGTATGTTTCAACCAAATCTGCCCTGATTCTCCTGTATTGCAGTGTTGGTACCCCTAAATAGATCAAGCGGTTACCGAACCTTTAGGGGGAATACCTAATTTTTTATTTGATTTTTAACTTGAGCATCGGTATGGTCCTGAAAGTTTAACTTATTATCTTTCAAGATACTAAGGTCCTTTTCACTGTGTTTGGTCATAATTTCTGGTCATATGTTAGATATGAATTGCCGTGATTTTGGAATTATGATTTTAGAATTCCCCTCATTCTTTCTTTGGTATTCGTTTGCCGATATATTCATCATTACCCAATTAGTATTTTATACCAAGATATGGACCTAAGTTGATATGCTTACGTTTTGTCTTGTTAAATTTTAGTAGCCATGAGTCGGACCACTCAATTACTTTATCCAGATCATTTTGTAGGCAGTCACTATCGTCATCGCTGTTTACAGAGGCATAGAGTTTTGTATCATCAGTAAATAGTTTCACCATATTCTTCACAGCATCAGGAAGGTCACTAAAAGAAATGGTAAAAGTATAGGCCCAACACACTGCCCTGAGGAATTCCACTGATAACCGTTGTCCATAACCGTTGTCCATGAGGAATGTGTACCATTTAGGACGACCCGTTGTTTTCTTTTTTGAAAAAAATCTTCCAGCCATTTGATTAGATTGCCTGAGATGCCATAACATTTGAGTTTATGTATTAGTCCATGGTGTTACACAATGTCAAAGGCTTTTTGAAAGTCAAGGTATATTGTGTCTATTGCATTGTTATTATCAAGATCTTTTTCCATTGGTCTCTTTACTTCTATCAATTGTGTTACACAAGATTTTCCTTTACTAAAACCATGCTGATGGGTCGAAAAAAAATTCTTCCATATATGCCATAAATTCATCTCTTATAATTCTTGCCATAGTTTTACATATCATTGAAGTCATTATTGGTCGATAATTTGATGCATCATGCCTTGAGCCCTTCTTATATATCGATGTTATATTGGCTAGCAACTTCGAGGTATTCTGTGACTTTCCATTTCAATTTCAAATATTTTATTGAATATAAATGTATTCAGTGGGATCGGATAACAGGCATAGCCTATATATATCCTCTCCCTACAAGATGGAACATACAACAATATATACATATATATATATATATATATAATTAGATAGGAGATACACTTGACACAAAAATATTTTTAAGATACATGTATTTGAATGTCTAATCACAGCAAACAAATATAAATTATTAGAGTATAAGATTAAACATGATTTCTTAGAATTTATGTATCTCTATATATCTTGTGACTTTCCATTAATTAAACAAAGATCTTCGTTACCGGTTTTGATTACTATTTGCCGCTTCCTTAATAACTTTAGGATGGATGGGGTCAGATCCTTGGGATTTCATTTCATTCACGTTGGAAAGGTGTTTCATTACTAAATCTTCATTGAAAGCAACATTTTCTGATTTGAGATAAGTTCGTGTTTCGAAAGGTGGTAGGTTTTGGGAGTCTTGCTCTAGAGTAAAGACGCTGTGGAAGAAATTATTCAAAAGCTCAGCTTTGTTTTCATCATCTGTTTGTATATCACCATTACCATCTATAATGCATTGTATGTTTTCTTTAACATTTGTTTTTGATTGGACAAATTTCCAAAATAATTTTCGGATATTTCGTATTTGCAGCTACAGTTTTCTCATATTTTTGTTAGGCTTCTCTAACATTTTGACTTGATATACTTTTTGCCTAATCGTTTCTAGGTTTATTTAACTCATTCTTACAATATTTTTATTTATAACAAGTTTTGCGTTTATATTGTATTGGAGAGAGTATGTCTTCATCCATCCATGAGTTATTGTATTGCTTTGGTTTAGATTTGCGCATCGGTACGTTTTCATCACAAGCCTATGATATTTCATCGGCAAAAGTATACCATAAGTCATCAATACTTTAACTTTCAAGCAATATTATCTTAAATATCCCGTGCGTTCGTCCATTAGCGGTGAGGTTAAACCGACTTAATTACTTTTAAACCTTTAGTACACAAATTTCCTCACACAAATCCCCAAATTTTATTCCTAGTTTGGTATATATCATGAGACCACCACTATTTCTATTATAATTAATATTTAAAAAATATACGATTCCAATTTCGGTAAATTTTCTGACATTCTAAGTACCATGTGTTTTGGAATTCTACATAGTATAACTTGTTATCCATAAGAAAGAATTTCACTCATTGGATTAAAAAATACTTGAAGACATACGTTGTCGAGATGCGCATATGCAGAATTTAAATTCACAGTAACTTCGGTATTTAGTCATTTCAATCCAGTTTTGGCTTATTGCATGTCTCTAAGATGACTTATCTGTTGGATTGTTACCCCCATTCATACTTTTGAGTAAGTTTCAATTAAAACATTTTCACCATTTGTATTCAAAAAGTTTTTATTCAAATTTTGGTAAATCTCTTGACTTAAGAAATAAACTAAGAAACAATACTTTCAGAATTTATTTTGATTCTAACAGACAATTTCACTAACTAGACTTCAAAATTTTTACTTTCAAATTTGGTCAATTTCCTGAGACTCTTATCCTTGAATTCCTGTAGGAAAAATATATTGATGTTTGGATTTAAAAATTGTGATAATAATTATACTCCAATGGTCTAAAACTATTTCATGGAAAAATATTTTTATTGTACTTCGATGCTAACCCGAAAACATTTTTTAAAAACTTTCTGTATCTAGCGTATTAAACATTTGTTAAAAGCAAGCCAAGGAGTATCTCATTCTTATAAAGCTCTGTTCTTAGCTTATTTTGGCTTTCCATCTAGACCCTTTGGCTTTTTATTCCCTGTCAGATTTTTTACATCTTCCGTATTCTGGTCTGCCTCCTTTTTTGTTTGACTAGCACTGAAGAAATGTAATTATTTCAGTATTTCGTTATTTATAAAAGGATCTAAGAAACTTTTCTTAACGTATCTTGATCGCAATATGAATGTGTACATCAAATAAGTCTGGTACGCGTTTTTGTATTGAACATTCACGCATCAGGCTTACTGAAATTATACCAATCACGCGTTACGCTTCGATCTCTTCAAAAACAATTTACTAGGGACAAGCAATTAGCAAGCATGTGAACACAATATAGTCAACTTGACCTAGAAAAAAGATGGGAAACGGGGAATGTGTCAAAGAGACAATGACCCAAAGGGGAGTAACAACAACTCAAAGCTGGATTTACGAAAGATTTAGAAGTACTTAAATGAAAATCTGCAACGGAACAAAGAGACAAGTATAATAATTAATCAATTAATTGAGCAATGCAATCAATATAAAGTCAATCAATCGACATTTAGAGATTTTCACATAAAACTGTAGAGCCCAGTTCTTTAGCGGCTGGATACTTGAAATCAAACAGAGTTTACTCATGATTTAAGATGTTTTTATTTTATAAAGAATAATATTTACAAATAAAAATATATTCCAAAATAATGCATATATAAATGATTCCCTGAAGCAAATATCACAACACTGTTGCATGATTACAATTGATCAACTCTTTACCTTTGTTATTCTCTTTTTTGAAGATTTACAACAACTTTGAAACACAGATTTGGATTCAAATTTAAATGTTGGAAGAAATGGGATGTATGAAAAACATTTATATTTTCGTAGAAATGGCATAATTAACGGAAGATCATACGTAGTTTTATACGTATCGTCCTCTTCATCTGTCGTTGACATTTGTTTCCGCCATTTTAATATTCCTCTTTCTTCATCACTTCCTGTAAGAATAAGTTTCAAAATATTTTTATGTACGCAATATTAAAGGCTGGACACCAAATTTATTGGTGAAAATGAATTGAATAAGGTTATGCAAACATGAAAATTTTGAGAAAAAAAATCATTTACACTGTTGTGGTATTAAGATACGTACTAAAATATCACATTTTGGGGGTATGTATTGTTTACCAAAGCATTCCTCAACATGTCCCCGAGGTTCGTTCCAATTGGAAACAAATGCCGAAATACACAACCCGTCTCCAGATTGGAAAGTAGATCCTGATCATGTGTTGCAAGTTAGAACCACTTGCAACATTAAATATTTCCCATGTAACTGTCGGCTTTTCTCCATACTCCCACGGATCGTATTTTTATTACTATATCTCACCTCTAAGTAATGTATCATTCAATCATTTGTGACTGAGCGTGTGCTCCTATGGAACACTCCATGACACATTGGCTTCTTTAAATATAATGAACAAGACCTACAACAATGCACATACAAACCTGGAACTGTGTTGTCTAAAATAAATCCTAAGACACCACCAACAAACATTGCTGTACTCAATAACACCGTCAGGACTTGGTCAAGGTCAGTGTTCCCTAAATATAAAACATTAACTTGGTTTGTTACATACATCTGCAGCATACATTTCAATTTCTTATTACGATTTCTGGTAATGAAAATGAGAATGTGGCTGCATTTAATCATATCCGCTGCAAAATCAACAATTAATTAGTAACCAACAGCCGGGTAGTAAAGTTAATGAAATGTAGACTACTAATAATTTTGTGAAAAGTATATAAAACTTTGACATTTTACATAGACTTGTGACCATGATTAATTCATATATCCTTTAAGAAATATTATTGTTCTAAAAGCAATCTTAAAACGATAGTTACATATTATTTTTCCAGAATATTTTCTTAATGTTTACGTCTAAATAGCAATAACATAAATTGTTTAGAAATACCTGTATCAATAGCACCTTTGTTTTCTTCTAGGTATCTTGGAACCATTAAACCAATAAGTAAAGAAGATCCTATTATACAGAGATTTCTACCGGAAGACAGATCAACAAACTGTAAGGTGGATAGTCCAACAGAGGTTACCATACCAAAGCTCAATACAACAGTGCCACCTAGAACCGGATCCGGAAGCATGGTCAATACTGCACCAACTTTGCCAAATAGTCCACATATTAGGAAAATCAGTCCTGCATACTGGAAGACTCGTCTGCTTGCATTCTATGTAAAGTTAAAAAAAAGATATAAGAGTATAAATTAAAATCGATACCGAATTCAAAGTTTAAATTTTAGTAAGTTTAACATCTTGAAAGGCAATTGGAATTTAGATTTCTTGATAAAATTAGAAACATTCAAAAGTTAACTGAGTATTTTAGATCTCACAAGCCAAGATAGTTACTTCATTATTATCTTTACTGTTTGTAGCTTTGACATATTTTAAACCGGAGAACTTTTTTCTGATGATTAATCATACGTATTTTAAGAAAAACTCTTAACTACAGAAATATGTATATTGCACAATTTCACTATTGCATAAAGCGTAATATAAGATTTTTGTCTATGGATTTTTTCCGATTACATAAGACATTTGCCCCGATTATGTTATAAAGTCTTTTGTCCGAATTACGTGCGAAAAGCTCCCTAAAGGAGGTACAAATTTAATACCCGGCACAATACGACAATTTGAAATTGCTGTCAGGTACTCAAATGTCAACTTGCGGGTAAATTTTAAAAAATAGAGTCTGGAATCCACTTGCCCTATAGGATCTACTTTACGGAATGTTGTATTCGGCAATCAATTTAAAAAATCGGCAATAAAACAGCACACAGAGACTTATAACCAGTGAAGACCAGCACCATAGTCTTATCGCCATTTTGTAGTTATCTAACTATAACAATTTAGAAGGAAACATAATAAAAACCCGACTTAGTTAAGACAGAAAACCGTGGTGGAGTTCACGTGGTGGTGATTGTTTTCCGAGAGTGAGTGGCAACCAAACCTCCCCGTACCTTAAATAAACCTCTAATAGAAAAAAGAGGGGAAACGGGGAATGTATCAAAGAGACAACGACCCATAGGGGAGTAATAAAAACTCAAAGACTACACATTGTCATTTGCAGTATAAATGGAGATACCTTTGTAAAACCAATAGCTCCGACGTTCTGACTATATGATGTAGTGGCTCCTCCTGATCCTACAGCTCCTGATATAATACTACCTAATCCTTCCATGGCTATTCCACGATTTATAGCATGCGCTGGTGGAGGCGGGGCACATGATATCCTCGCACAGGCGTAGTAATCTCCAACCGATTCAATTATCGATGTGAAAGTTGCAGCCATCATTGCCATATAACTAGCAACACTCACTGTTGGTAAACCCCACTGACCTAAGAAGTATTAAAAATATTTTAGTTTACATTTTATATGAGAAAGTTATCAATCCATAACGGATTCTTATAGCTTTAAATTACAGGTTTGGGTGATGTTTTCTGTAAATCTCTTCAAATTTATCCTACATTATCATAATTGACTACTTCTTTCATCTTTCTCTATTCTTTTTTGTTTTCTCCTCCCGTATGTTGTACATGATTTGTGATAACTGTCGCTATTTCATTCTTGTTCATAATGCCGTTTCCCCTTCAATTATATCGTCTGATAAACTATGCAGGGTAACGACCCGGGTAAATGCGAAAGCCGAGTGCAACAAGTTGTTGTGGAATTGGATTTAAAAGGTAAAATCATCAATACTAGAATAATAATTTCAACCTATTTAAAAATGAATTTTTTAAATCAACTTAGAATTGATATTCTTTTGCTGTGAAAATTCAAAGTTTGTATACAGACTTCAATGTTTCTTATTTAGTGACATCGGATTGATAGTCTTTTTTGTGTCACTATGAGGGTTTGATATAGGATTGTATGTATATAACGGGTTTCTGTTGAGAAACAACGGCAGTAGAGTACCGAAGGTATAAAAAAAAATCGAATTCGAAAGACATGACCAAAACGAGAACACAGAAAACAATGACAGCTACACAGCACAGAAAAACAAATACCATTAAAAAAAAGCATTCACAGTGTGAACTCCCATGAGATGAGAAAGACATCATGAGCTCAGGAGGGGTGAGAATATCCTGATCTGTTAGTTACGGTATCCGTCACATGGTAAGTGAGGCAAATATTGTTTTGAAAGATCAACTTGATAGCTGATTGGTTCATGTCATTTTCTAACCCTAAGACATAACCAATTAAAAATCATTGGTACGTGTTACTTTTCTAAACCTGAAAAATTTTTGAAAAGTGTTTGTTATTACCTTAGTATTTAAACATTGACGAGGACAACTCGGTACGATATACAACGAGGACAACACTCGGTACGATATACAACGAGGACAAAACTAAAATTCAACTGACAACACACAAAACTAAAGCAATAACATTTTGAACTCCCTCAAAACTCGAGAGCGACATTAGGTGGTCCGGAAGGGTAAGCACGTTCTGCTATGTTCACGTCTGTCACACTGTAAGTAAGTAAATCTAAAAAAAAGTCAAAATCGGTATAGTCAAACCCGTTAAGACGAGAATCTAGCTGAACATGTCCGCTTTCATTTGGGACGAATTACACAAAATTCGTCTGTATTAATAATATCAGCATATCTGACCTATATTTTCAAGTAAATTTCCTATTCTATGCTAATGAAGATATTGTAAATAAAGTATGACCCCAGATGAAATAACAAGAAATTATAACATCAACGATAGAATACCAGTAGCAAATAAATTTATAAAATGCTGCCGCCGTGCGCGTTCCCGGCTTATGAATAGGCCAGCAGCATCCTCTGAGCTTGGAGTACGAGTCTTCCTAACAGAGGACCCCGAGGGAACCCCGGGACATAGAAATAGGACCTAGTATCTCCGGCTTGCGGGGTGTGACCCCTCCTAAACGGGGGCTGACCCCGAGGGTCCCGGGATATAGAAATAGGACCCATT
>MJUU01028646.1:59791-82250 GCA_002080025.1 Modiolus philippinarum
TGCAGAACAATACTGAAAAAGGGGCTGAAAAGGTATAACAACATTTAAAAGAGTGGGATTATGGAGAAAATTGGATGAAAAAAGTAGAAAATACAAAGAACAATACTGAAAAGGGGCAAAATGCTATTAAAACATTTAAAAAAGGGTATTGGTCTAGAAATTGGGTGAAAAAAGAAAGAAATACAAACAACAACATTGAAAAGGGTGAACATTAATCTAAACATTGGATTGCAGAACAATACTGAAAAAGGGTTGAAAAGGTATAACAACATTTAAAAAAGGGTGGGACAATATGGAAATGACAGAAAAGGGAAGAAAATACAAAGAATACCATTGAAAAAGGGGCATAATACAATTACAACACAAGAAAAAGGGGAATAATGAAGGAACATTCCCGACTTCCGGTCTATACCTGGGGCTATGCCCACTTCCGGTCGCGCATGTACACTGTAGTAAGGTCATACGAGGCCCCTGTGGGGCCTTGCACTCTATCAACACGTCATTACCTATTAATAGGCCCGACTAGGGCTTCAAATAAGACCACTTCCGGTATACAACATGGGGCTACGCCCACTTCCGGTCACGCATGCGTCATGGACAAAGGTCATACAACACCCCTGCGGGGTCAGGTGTTGTTCCAACACATCATTTCCGGTCAATAGGCCCGAATGGGGCTTCAATTAAGACCACTTCCGGTATGCATACATGGGGCTACGCCCACTTCCGGTCGCGCATGTACACGGTAGTAAAGTCATACAACACCCCTGCGGGGTCTTGACCTCTTTCAACACGGCATTTCCGGTCAAAAGGCCCTTGTAGGGCCTCAAAAAGGGCCACTTCCGGTTGCGCATGCGCAGTAAAAACACGTCTACATCCGGTCACGTGACTTCCGCTTCCGGTGACGTGACTTCCGTCACGTCACTTCCGGTCTACGTCACTTCCGGCACCACCACGTCAAATCCTAAGCGAACTGTGCCCATATACTACTTGCGTAGGATAACGCTTCCAAGTAGTGACGGCAAGCCATGTGATAATTGCAGGAAGCAGTTGATAACGATGTCATATCAGACCTCTTCGTCAATATTTGCCAAATATTGTTATAATATCTTGTTGAATCAAAGGGTGTAAATTTCAATCATATTTCAACTAAGTATATGAAAATTCAATTTTTATAAATTACAAGGTACAGAAATAAAATACAGATATCCAGGTACAGATATCCAGGATATGACGATGTATATACATGTACTTACAAATTGTACATACATATATAAAAACTAACTTACCTACCTTTTGTGTGCATGTTTTAGTTCGAGTTTAACGTCCAGTGAGCAATATTTCAGCTATATCAAGACATAAACAAGTTAATCAATTAAAAAAATATAGTAAAAGAAGAAAGAAATAAAGATGAAACGGACAACCAAGTCAACAAGTTCTTGTTACCATTGGAAAGGGGGAGAAATGAAAAAAAAATCTATCCGTTTCTTGCCAAAGTAAAATTATTGGCTGTCTTACCTTGTGCAGTTGTAAAGTCTGGACATTTCCACTTGTCTAAAGCCATGAGAGCTGTAATGGCAGGAATGAATTTGTGACATCCTCCCTGAATAATGGGGAGTCTGGAAATAAAATACCAGTAATTTTAGGACTTGCTTGATTTACCCGATCACTCTTGTCAATGAAATAAAAAGAACACGTTTTGGAACATTATCTGACAATATCTGACAGTACACTGAATAAATGTGATGTAATTGGGATAGATATGTGTATAAGATGGCGACAACCGACAGTGGAGATAACAAAATACCGAATTTGCAGTTTATCTTTGCAGATGATTCTGCAGATGGCCATTTCGAAAACTTATTATGTCTCTTCAGTGAAGATAAAACTCAAGCAATTTTTGATTTTGAGATAGGAAATCGTGTGTAATTAAAGGCAAAAAAAAATTGCTTAAGAATCGGATTCCCAATCTATTGAATAAATAAGTGCTGATATACCCCCTCAATCAAACTACAAATTAACTTGAAGTTTTCTATAGCCTTTGTATGTATAAACCACCCTTAGCTGATCAGTGATAAATTAGTCCATTGATGTCTTGAAGTTGGACTGCTAAGCCCCAAATGCATTGTTTAAAAACAAATCTGGGAAATGCGAAAAAAGAAAATCCGGCCGTATTACCTCTGATGACCTCTCTTTTTATTTTCCATTCCCGGCGTTGGTTTACAGTTTACCATATGCCTGACTGGGTTCCTATTCAAAGGAGCCAGTCTATCATGGTTGCTAACGTAATTCAGATAAGATTGGCCGATGTGGTGAGAGCAAGCCTCCAATCCGAATGAGCTGAAGAATCGATCTGTTAGCTCAGTCGAATACTGGCTGTTAAATACAAGGCAATACACCTTTTGATAATTACACTATATTCCATTCACTTCTATTTAATTTGATTTTTTTTCAGTTCCTTCCACTCTTATGAAATTTTTGTGATAAAAGAGAAATCATTATGTGATTTAATATGACAGAAGTTACTGTAAATTGAGTTTCTGCATTTGACCATTTCGAAATTTTATGTCTCTTCAGTGCAAATAAAATCGGACCATAAACCCGAAAAAAATGGAGATGATTGAAAACACTCCAATTCTATCCATTTTATGATCACGGAGGAAAGGTGTCCAGAACTTTTTACAAGTCAGTCCTTTTCACAAAAACTCTTACGATAAAAATTATTCGTACAAGTCTTTCACATTTATCTATGGTAGGTTGTACAGCAAATTCGTAACCATAAAATGAACATAATTTCTGATCTGATGGTAAGACCTTGTGAAATAGACCCCACCACGTTTTTTTTTTACAGATCTCAACAGGCAATAGTTTTTAAACTTTCTTATATTATTTTTTGCTGTTTACATGAAATTATTTGTCTTTTTTTTGTACTCGTATTGCATATAGTGAAGTGACATTTTTTTCTGTGACAAATCTTTTTATTCTATGAAAAACGACGAAACAATAAGAAATAATGTTACGAAAGGGTCTTTTCGGAAGGTTCATATTTGTAAAGTTGTTCGGAAGTGGACTGTAATTATGATTATTAAAATTCGCCGTTGCTATGGTTACAGAGAGGGTTTAATCACTGATACTTAACCATCATAAGCATCTGACGGGTTAAAGGAGTTACAAATTTAGAATTTTTCGTGGAATTGTTCATTGGCAATAAAAGAGGTATGGCCGCTTTCCCCGTGAATTTATTTCCTTCAGCATACTAATATTTGAGAATGCTTTTAATATCAAAGCTGTTTTAACAGACCGTCTATCATATGCACTATCATAACAAAATTAATTCAAAGGCATTTTCATATAAGATTATGCACTGAACTGCCACTTGAATGCAATTTTGACAGATAATTCGTTGTAAAGCACCTCAAGAACTTAAATAAAGTAATTGCCTTTAGGAGGGTCAATATTTGTACCGTAAACTCGCAACAAACAATTGATTTTGGTTCTCAGTGTCCTTCGCGTAGTACCATCTCAAACATAAATACTGTAAAAAGACTTAAATGGACATAAATGGTATTTACAGCCATATTGACTGCTAATATGTCACATAATGGTGTGCTATATATATTGATTAATTTTGACATTTTGAAAATGGCCAACTACACGAACAAAATTCACGGCAAAATGCTATACATCTTTGACAGTATCAAAAGATTTTTTTAATATTGTCCTCTAAAGTAACCAGTTTTCGCCTTGTTAAATAAACCAGCCAAACTTGTCCTTTTTGAGCGGGTTGCAAAGGTTGCTGTTTATAAAATGAGGGATGTCTTCAGCTGGCAGGCGGTGGCATTGTGTGGTGTGAATATATAAAATCAACGTGTTCTACAGAACAAGAAACCCCACAGAGTGATTCTACATTGCAAATATTCATTACAGATTAATTCCCATTTTTCTAAACTTTGAGACTTAATGGACTTATTTTGTGAAACTAACCCTCTTAAAGGATGTTGTCTATATTCTTGAAATTTCTGACAAAATGTTTAAACATATACATCACTTTGGATTTTCCCTTTTTTGAAACTTGGGTCATTTTCAACTGATGGTACCTTTTTTGTAAAATCAACTCCTCCTGTAGTTTTGAAACTCCACAGAATACATCTGTATGGACTAAGTTTAGGATTACTTCAGCATTTTTTTTTCATATTTTTTATAGTAAACTTTTTCTTGTTTTATTTGGGTATTCTATTTGTGTGTCCTCGACCCGTTTCTTTTTAATTTATGTCTTATCAGTGCACATAAAAACTGTTAATGTAAGTATGAAGGTGTCCTTTTTCTGTGACATACTACTACGTACCTGACACCTATAGTATCCTGGAGAATCGTACACACCCCACACATAAACAGGAATGTTGACATAATCTCAGACTTGACTAGTTCTAGGTCCTCGGCACACACCTGTTTGCCAACAATCAGTGGGATGGATATTGTTGAACTGATGGCCAGTAATACTTGCTGAAACAAAAACTCGTAACTTATTTCGCAGGATATTATTTTGGCTTGTACACATACACCTATATGATCATTAAATTTCTTGCGTTAGTCTTTTCTGTGGAGGGAACCCTTACTGTCCCAACCCTCATTCTACTTTCCACAACAACCCATCCTTGGGTCTACCTTCAATCTTCTTTCTCCCACCTCCCGACCCATTGTCGCTCACTCCTACTCTCGTCATCTCTTTTGACATTTTCGCCCATCGTCTCTCTTCTCCCCCTCATGTTATACCTATAATCAGCGTATCATTTTCTAGAAAAAAAAGTATGTCTTGCAAAAAAAGGGGGGCTTCAGACCGTTGTTTTCATTTTTGGCAAAGCTGTGCAAAAAATAATTATAACAAAAGGGCATCCAATGCACTTAATCCACAGATTAGGTAAACAATTGCTGCTTTATTCCAGTTTGAATACATCAATATTGAGATATATCAAAGTTCGTGGGCTAGAAAATTTATGACCACTCCAAGAATGGACAGGATGAATTTTGCATTTTTTTGTTTGAAAGTTACTTAATATGATCTTTCAAAGATCAATTATATATGAAATAGTAACCAAGAGAAAAAATATCTACAAATAATGTAAAATAAAATTTCGGGGAAAATGTGAAGAAAGGGGATTTCCTTTTATATATGTGAAAATATTACACAAATATGTTCTTAAATTAGGCTAAAGACACTTTATTCGGGTTAATAGTATTGAATAACTACCCATTTAAACGAACAAAAGGTCATCTAATGGAAGAGTGGTAGCTTTAACTAATAATGACCTTCTGGGTTGACTATAAATTACTTTGTAAACAACTTTGTACATAGTGAAATATAATGGCGTTAAGAGATGCGGAAATAATTGAACTAATTTAGAGTTTTGCGACTTTAAAATTTACATATTTGATGAATTCTGCAAATTTTATTCCAAAAACTGTGCAAAGCAAATAAAGGGAACACCAGCTGTTTCTAAAAATAAGTTACTATAACACGTGTTTTACTAAATTTGTAAACAATATTCATTTTGTTCAATAACATTTTTTTTCTTCAATAAAAATTCATCGCATTTACTTCTCAAACAAGTGATACTGGATATTCATATGCGGAAATCAATACTAAAAATAGTAAAAAATACAATATCAGAATAAATATTATTTTACGTTATAAATATACAAAATAATAATATAGTACCTGCAACCCAAAGGGAATACACAGATAAAACGGTGGTGTGTCTTCAATTCCATATTCCAAACCATTGTCGGATGATTGAATATTGCTGGCTACCTCAGCACCAATCGCGTCTTCTTCAACCACGTGTCTCGGAGAAGAACAACATACATTGAGAAATTTCTCGTTACTGTCGACCGACTTCATCTCCATACTAAAGTCAACAGCTATAAATATCCTACACTTATAAATATCAATAAACCTTGTCACTTGACATGTGGCTTTTCCTCAGAACAATGCTATCATACTATAAAGTTGATAAATCTTTGACGAGTTTATGGATTAAAATTATATCCATAATGTATTTTTATTTGACAGTCTATCAACATCTCCAAGGACGAATCCTGTGGTAAGAGTACAAAATGATTGTTTACCAATTTATCAGCTGGTTATGTAGAAGGAAAATTCCGCGTTGTTAAGCAGATATCAACACATTACATGTTTTCTGTGGTGGTCAGTATATAAGTATAACTAGAAAATGCACAGCAACTTTGCGGGGAAACGCCACGCTCCATGCAGTATAAAGACTCCGAATCGATCCAGGGTCGTATTGAAAGCTAAATTTCTGCCCCACCTATTTCTCCTCTTTTCTAGTGGCAGTCTAAACCCGTCGCCGGTTCTCCTTCCATCTTTATTTCTTCTCCTTTTATATATAATTTTTGTTTAAAATTTACAAACTTGTTCTCGTCCTGATATAGCTGTCATATTGCTACTCTAACTAATCAATCAATCTCTCTCGTTTTTACAAGAGCAATCAAATTGATAAAATATATTCTATAGTCAAGGATAAAGACTAATACAGTCTAACACCATTGAAAGTGCAAGATCGAGAAATCTCAGACACCCAAGGGTAAGATTTCAATATTTCTCTGACGAGGCTTGCTTGTTGTTTTTCAACAGACCATAAAAATTCTAGTGGGTATTATTTGTGCTTTTTATCCCATCTATTTCTCTACTCTTATGAGGCTGATTTTATCGAATCTCTTCTCCGCAATTAAAAACAACAAAGTCCTTAAATTTAGGCTTCTGTTTATAAGATGATATTTTGTCAAACTCAGTTGTATGTCAAATTGGATGACTTCCCTTTTCCAATTCGTCCTATTCGTCCTTGTGGACCGCTATGGGATATCTGCTTCCCACATGACACCTGGAATCACATAATTAGGTCCGTGTTGTCCATCTTTATGTGTGTCCCCATATTTCTTTTCTGTGTCATACTTCTGTTATGTCTTTGTTTCTTTGTCTTTCCGATGCTGTTATATCTTTTATACATTTTAACACAGTTGGACAAACATTTGAACTTGTTCGTTTAGTTATATCTTTTGGATGATTATTGTTTTGGACTTAACGGTAAGGTTCTCACTTACTATCCTATAGTTTCAGAACTTTCAGCATATTTGTCCCTCCATGAAGTTGTAACAAATTTATGCATTTATCGGTAATTTGTATGAATTTCCTTTGATCTACAGAGACTGATAATCCCAGTATAACCGAAGAGGGGCTCACCGAAATGAGTTTTCACGAAATGATCGGGTAACTGTGAAGGCGTCACGTGCGGGTGGCTAAGCTGACGTCATGTTTTGTACCATTTGTCGTGTTCATACGCGTAAGACGTTGGATGAAGAATGCTTTTAAATTATTGCAATAAACAATAGATTAACTGTGTTTACATAGAAATTTTAGTTTATTTCAATTTATTTTAGAGGTCTGTTTATCATTTTGTTAATTACCGATAAAAGAAATATAGGATAATGGTAAATCGCTGGCTCTGCGAGAAATTCTCAACAAATCTTACATCTAAGCATATAACCATTTATCTTGAACTACAGTAAAAATTTTTGAGTTCTCTACACTTTATTCATCCATTCCAAAACAACTAGCGGGCTCACTTGATACTGGCCGTGGTAAAGTCCGTATCAAAAACAAAATGTCCTATATTCCATATACTAGAATATATTACCCTTATAACTATTGCTATTGATGAACAATTGCTATTTATGTGTCTCGACTTCTTGAAATAAAAAAGTCCGAAAAGTATGGCCATTATTAAACATAAAATTTCAATGGAATCTATCATTATTGTACGGTGTACTGAGTAGCTACAAACTGGATCCACGTACACTAATGGTAACCATCATTGAAATTTAAACGAAAACCAGTCCTGGTACCTATATCCTGTGTACGAATGATACACGGTGATGATATATCTCACTGTTAATACTTGAACTACAGTTTGATGTACTAGTCTAGCAGAAGACGTTTTTTGTATTAGGCATCTGCGACCCAATCACTTGATTTGATTTCTCTTTAACAAGTCACATAATTGATAAAACAGTTTATGTCAAGATGATTCAAATGTTCCAATAATAATAATAATAATAAAAAAACGAAACAAAAACATCTGATGAAAAATAAAATTGTAAGTTATTTTATAAAGAGTAAAGTTTCAAGTCTTGGCCCTTTGTAGCCTCCTAATAGTTATTAACTGATATGACGTCAAGAGAAATCCAAAGATTAAAGAAATCCTATTAAAAGCCAATAAAAATTATAATTATACTGACTTATTCGATTATTTGACCATTGTACGTCTTCCCGCAAATAAGTTACATGGGAAACTATGTATATGCTCTGTTATTGAGTTGAAAAGTGTCATGAATATTTATTTGACCTTCAACTACCTCTAGTTTTTGAAAAAAGGAAAGAAAAGAAAGAAATAAAACAAAATAATTATATACTATTAGTAATTTGTTTTGCGAGTATGGAATTCCCTGCTTGTATTGCATCGAGTGCGACAGCACGAGATGCAATACAAGCTGAGAAATCCATCCGAGCAAAACAAATTACTAATAGTGTTTTTATCGCTAATTCTGCTATTGATATATATCAGATTTATGTTTTTTTTTCTACTGAAATATTTTTAAGGTTAAACATATAATTTTGGGGTTAAATATAGCGCTTTCTTGCATGGGATTATTTTTTTCACGGAACGTCACGCGACGTGATATTAATACGCTGTTGCTAACGTTCCATAGAGATTGACGATAATATGTTCATATCAGCGCAGTGCAGTATTAGTAGAATTATCGTCGCTCGGGAACAATTGAAAATCAAACAAATTAGCGATAATTAACGAATAAATAAAACCCATTCACAAAAGTAACGATAATGCCCAAATAAGGAGTAAATTGAGATGATCAGGAAATCTTCATCAGCTTCTTCATGGAATGAACGAGATATTTCTAGACCTCTTGCACTCAATTACGTCTTATAAAACTGAAGTATATACATACGGTTTAAAAAGTTTAACAATACTAGGAGTCCCGAAATAAGCTTGTCTAGTTCTACAGTCTGTTTTACTTCCCTCAGATAATGGACTTTGCAATCTGCTGACTTTATACCGCGCCCTTGTGGAAAAAATGTGAAGTTTCGGTCCTAACTCTGATTCAAGATTCTCTTTTCTTAGTACTGGAATGTTCATTTCTTTTAACTGTTTACGACCTTTCAATAGCAATTGCTGTTGAATTGCTACCGGACACTACCGCAATGGAAGGGGAGGTTTAACTACCCTAAAACTGGTTTAACCCACCATTTGTTATAAAATGCTTGTACCAAGTAAGGAAAATTGCAGTCGACAATGTTTCCGATGGTTTCCACCTGATTTGTCTTTTTGTCTTATGGACCTTAACTCTTGACCACTCTGTTCGGTAATTATGTTATCACCCCTATTTCTGCACAAGATTTTGCAAACCACTGTAAAAAACTGTAGACTTCTAAAACCTTTCAATTTTTATTGAATGTCTGTATGGCTTGGAGAAAAAAAAC
Source organism: Modiolus philippinarum (assembly GCA_002080025.1). Lineage (NCBI taxonomy): Eukaryota > Metazoa > Mollusca > Bivalvia > Mytilida > Modiolidae > Modiolus > Modiolus philippinarum. The sequence continues at coordinate 69,363 of MJUU01028646.1, forward strand.
GCCTTTTTTTAAAAATGTCCCGTTTGTTTGATTGAACGATTTTCTTCAGCGGGCAATTGTTACGAATAAAGCGAAATTGTCAATTTTTTCTTTTCACTATCATATCATCGAAGGTGTATTTTAGTTCCGTGTTAAGTTAATCCAAGCATCCGCATCCATGTCAAATACAATACAAAATTTTAGTAAAACATGGAAAAAGAGTCAACAAGATATTGGATAATAATTGTCTGTGTTATTTTTGTTTTAAGCTCGGGTAAGTTTTTTTTACTATAATTACACTAAGAAATTTGTTTTTTTTTCAATTGAGCCTCGTTTAAAGGATGTATCAATAATCTATATCCCTAAAATATATTCGTAAATATCCCCAAAAGTATTTGACGCAAATACTCCATATCCCTCAAATAGTCTTCGGTATTCCTAAAATAAACATTTTTTTTTCGAAATATTACTTGATTTTATGTGTATTTAATAAATAATCCATATCTCTAAAATAAAAAGGGCAAATAATCCATATCCCTGAACAAAAAGAATAAATAATGCATAGCCCTTAATTCATTTATTCAATCAATTCACCCTGTCGTCTCAAGTTAAGCTTAGATATCGCTTAATATGTTTAGAATAGAGTTCGTCTTAGTTACGGTCGACAAATTACTACTGATAAAGGGGAAAAGGCAATCATGGAGCGATGAAAATAATCAGCGACATTGTCATTGGCGGATACAAGGGGATTTCGGAGGTTGGAAACCCCTTTTGAAGAAAAATTATTTAAATTTCGTGCAGATTTTAGAGATTAGAAAAAAATTGACAAAAATATCAAAAAAGCGACTGGAACCCCCTTTTCTGAAACCCTATAGATACCCCGTTTTTGGAGGCTGTTCAGTCTCTGGATTGAAATTTAAAGTTAAAAACCAATTTGTTTCGAAATGATAAGTATATATTCCTTAGGACACGAAGTTCAAAGTTTAAAGTCGTAGGTACTTTCAAACAGAAACAGTGAAAGGATATAGAGTAAATAAACAGGAGACACACTCTCTACAAAAATGTCCTTTCACTTAATTCACGACCTTTGTACGATCTCTATGGTGGCATAGTTCTGCCCCTACTTGTCAGATAATTAAGTAGACTTGTCAGATATTTATGTCAACATGTCAGATATTTATGTTGACTTGTCAGATAATTATGTTCACTTGTCAGATAAAAAATTATTTTATTATGTGGTCTGTTGACCAGCTTACGCCAATATCTGCAATCCAAAAGTCAACATAAATATCTGACAAGTCGACATAAATATCTGACAAGTCCACATAATCATCTGACAAGTCGACATAATTATCAGACAAGTCGGCATAATTATCTAGCAAGTTGACATGTGGACTTGTCAGATATTTATGTCGCCTTGTCAGATAGTTATGTGGACTTGGCAGATAATTATGTGTACTTGTTAGATAATTACGTGGACTTGTCAGATAATTATGTCGACTGGTCAGATATTTATGTTGGCTTTTGGATGGCAGACATTGGCGTAAGCGTTAACAACTGAGCAACTCGTGACTATTATAAGCTTCCATAGTAAGCTGTGCAAAAGACCACATAATAGCAAGTCAGCATAATTATCTAACAAGTCAGCATAATTATCTGACAAGTCAGCATAAATATCTGACATGTTGACATAAATATCCGACAAGTCTACTTTAATTATCTGACAAGTAGGGGGCAGAACTATGCCACCATAGATCTCGAATCGAACAGAGATGATTGTTTTGTCAGCATTACATCATAATGGAATTTGATTCAGTAAAAATCTCGCCAAAATAGTATCAGATATCTCATCATTAGTGAACTTAAAAGTTAATCCCTAGTACTTGCGCAAGGATAATGGTCATGAAATTCTTTTTTACCTGAATAAGCCATCTGATCCAATGAAGGTTAGTTAGTTACGAAACCACAACCTTGTCTCTGGCCTAATCGTTCCCTAGCATCAAACACCTGGACAGGACAAAGAAGGTCTTATAACATCAGTCACAGGCCTAGAATCTGAAATCTAAGTTCAAATGAATATCATGGCAGGGAACATTGAAAAGTCCATATTCTACACACTGTAAAAGAACATTCGTCCAGAATAAGAGATATCAGAAAAAGGAAAAAATCCATAAAAATAAAATATTCAGACTCACCTGTATCCCTCAAAATCTGAATAGGGATTAGGTGGGCATAACTCACTTGAAAGTAACACAAAACCATTCAAACAGTGAACTTATTTTTCATTTACAATGACTTATAATCGGGCCACAGACAGCGCTTAAAGTCTTCAAATAACATAAACTGTTTCAAATTATCATGACTTTTTCCCGTACATCACCAAATTTACATCTAGAAAATAATAACACATGAGTTATAATTATATATAATTATACCATGGACGGTATAAAAAATGACATGTAATGATCTATTTCTCACATATTTTAAATCTGATGAGGAAGAAAAAATGCAAATCTAAATTGGATGTATTTTTTTAGCATTTATTATCACGGATGATAGGTTAAGAGAAGTTTAGCTCTGCAGCAAAACACGTAATCACATTTTGTTAGATAGTCGAATCAACAATAATGTGGTATTATAGAGAAAGTAAGATTCCTTACAGGTAGTCTTTGTGTAGGTTTACTACCTGTCAGTTTTTGTAGGTTGCTTTAGGTTTGTGGCGGTTTTGTCTAATTTTTGTCGATTTGTTTTGTTTTAGTCCGTTTGCCTCAATTTGTATAAAAGGTCAATAGCCGTGTTACCTTTTCATATTTTTTTTCAGAATTTCCATTTTTCTCTCTGTTTTTGCTTCGGTATTCGTTTTCTAATATATTTGTATGTTGAGTTCCAGTCGGACGTGACTAAAATGATCTATAATATCCGTAAATGATGGCTGACATCAACAAAGCTAATAAGAATAAAGCTATCTCCATTCTTAAACAATAATGAGATAGAGCCGGACTTTTTTTTTGCTTAATCCCGAAATCCCGAGTTTAAGACATGACCAAATATTATTGTGTTACGTGAAATGCAAAAATAAGAAAAGCCCGCGAAATGGTAATACAAATACGTGACGTCACGCAAAAGTTTGGAGTGTGAAACGCGAATATAGTACATCAGTATAATTAAATTTAAATAACAGGATATATTCAGTTAAATTCATCACAGACTGTAAAAATCTTCAATATTTGATTGACTGATTTTGAGGGCACAATATGGATTTTTGAGGGCGAATATCGATATCAGCCCTATCAGGCAAATAACCTCATCTGACTTCCGGCTATTACTCAACATGCAAAAATGCTCATATTTCTACTAAATATGTGATAACTTCAAGTTTCTACAACAAATTTCTTCCTGTATGCCTCTGGTTCTAGGTCATATTCATCTTAAAGAATTCTTGATTTGAGCTCTATTCTACACTTAATTGAGTATAAATAACACGAGTTTTTCCTATCAAAGAACTTTGTTAGAGGAATATCCAATGGCCAAAAATAACTTTTAGTTCATTTCAGAAATATATTATTATTAAGCAGGGTTAAGCAGGTCTATGCTGTTTACTGCTGTATGTTAGAACTCACTAGATGTAAACAAAAGATAAAATTTTGAAACAAATCAGTATGAAATAAATATTTTATGTCAAAAATAGTTTATAAGAATTCTGTACTTGAGCCTAAAATTTTATTACGAATAAGTTTTAACAGAATAAAACAAATTATGATCAACAATCAGTAAAACAATCTTAAAAGAATTCATTTCAACGAATGAGGGACATAACAAACTTACCGAACAGAATTGTCAAGATTTAAAATCCAAAGACAAATCAGGTGCAAAACCAACAGAAAACTGTCAGTTATATAATGGTCCGGTCTTGGATCAGGCATTTCAAAAGAAATGGTGGTTAAACCGGCTTTAATCTAGAAAAATCCTAAGTTAAAAACCCGAGATATATAACAACATTAAAGTGTTTTACTTCTCTCAATTATGTCCGCAAAGTCTTACACTGATCTTGTAAATGTCCTTAAAACACTGTCTTATATCCACATTTCCAGTAATGAATATGAATTATAAATCCATAATGTGACACACTCATCACATTTTTATACCCCCACTTGAAAAGTGGGGGGTATATAGTGATGGGGTCGTCCGTCCGTCCTTCCGTCCGTCCGTTACACCTGAGGGTACTCATCTCTTATCCGCTGCTCCTCCTGAACCACTGAATAGATTTTGATGAAACTTTAACACAGTCTTTATGACATAATGTAGATGTGCACCTTCTATTTCAGAATTTGATTTGATTGATTTTTGGGGTTTCCCATAGCAAAACATTGAATTAGCCATTACATTACAAGGGGTACCCATCTCTTATCCGCTACTCCTCCTGAACCACTGAATGGATTTTGATTAAACTTTAATACAGTCTTTGTCACATAATGTAGATGTGCACCTCCTATTTCAGAATTTGATTTCATTGATTTTTGGGGTTTCCATAGCAAAACATGGACTAAGCCATTACATTACAAGGGGGGTACCAATCGCTTATCCCCTACTCCTCCTGAACCACTGAATATATTTTCATGAAACTTTAACACAGTCTTTATGACATTATGTAGATGTGCACCTCCTATTTCAGAATTTGATTTGATTGATTTTTGGGGTTTCCCATAGCAAAACATGGACTTAGCTTTTACATTACAAGGGCGGTACCCATCTCTTATCCGCTACTCCTCCTTAACCACTGAATATATTTACATGAAACTTTAACACAGTCTTTATGACATAATGTAGATGTGCACCTCCTTTTTCAGAATTTGATTTGATTTCCCATACCAAACCTTGACTGGCCCATTACATTACTAGTGGGTAACCATCTCTTATCTGCTACTCCTTATGAACCACTGAATATATTTTCATGAAACTTTAGCACAGTGTTCATGACATAATGTAGATTTTCAGAATTTGATTTGATTGATTTATAATTTCTGGAATCAAATGGGGTTGTGGGGGTATTTAGTAGTGAGCTTTGCTCACAGTTTTTCTAGTTGAATTTGTGTCATATTTCGGATCTCCTCTTGTGTTCTCCAGTTCAAAGTTTTAAAGAATTTTGTTCACGGACCCCCATTTTTTTTATTTCAATAATGTCTTCTGTTGACCAAATTAAGACACCCCACAAGTTTTCATAAAATTCTTGATATAACTTCCTAGCTTTTAGAAAAAAAATAGTCTTAATGCTAAATTAAGGGAAAATCCAGAGAAATCCATTTCCCGCCAATTTTTTAAAGTCTTGGATCTCAGTAATTTACCATTTCATTTGGTCTACAATGCTTGATATAATTAACATCAGGAGTGATCCTCCTTAATGTCCCTTTCCAGTCATGCAAATTGAATATAAATTCAGTAAATATTCACCAAAAAACTTAAGTATATTGTTATATAACAAATCCAAACAATGGAATAATAACTTATAAGAATATTCCAAGACTACTTCAAAAATAAGACCCCGTAACAATCTGTACATGTCCTTATTTTCCCATGTAGAGTAGTCAGGTTAAAGACTTTTCTAGAGTATACCTTGGCGTTAACACTTAACTGTTTTCCTGATATCCATAATCGTTTTCAAGATGCAAAATATTTTAACAACCTATTTATAGGAAGATTCCAAAAAGATACATATATCATGGTAACTTCAAGATGAAGAACAACAATAACGTTGATCAAATGCTACAATGTTTTAACTTGGTTTTGTAGAGCCTTCGTTTTATTTGCATTTACTCCATATCCATTCATAATGGAAAGAGTTCTTTCTATATACATGTATTATTGGTACTTCCAGCACTATTTTCAATTTATGTCGCATGTAAGAACCCAATTTTTCAAAATATATATATATATAACGATCAAACCTACTGAAAGAAGAACTTGTCGTTCCATGTAGAGCGTTCAGTTGAGACGTTACGCTGGATTGGATAATTACTTAAAAGTAAGACAACTTGACGCGACAGTGTCTTCCATGGACTGTCCTTATTATACATCGGCAAACGAATACCGAAGCAAGAAAAGGAAAGGGGAAATTCTAAAATCATAAATCCAACATCACGGCAATTCACAGCAACACGAATTGAGACAGTATGACAAAGACATAACAAATAAACAAAAATGAACAAGAACGCCTTAAAACTAAAGCACTAGCAGTGTGAACCCCTATAAAAACTGGGGTATCATCAGGTGCTCCGGAAGGGTAAGCATGATCTGCTCCACACTGCCAGTGAAAAGTCTGGTTTTGTCACAGTCGGTGTTAGTCAGTCCGGTAACAAACTATGGATCTACTCAAAAATATCTGTTATCATTTGTGAAACAGAAACATTGTTATGGTCTGTCAAATCGTGGTGACGACCGTAAAACTTCTGTAGTGACAATTGCACTGAACATACCCTTGGTGCATAATTTTTTGATACAGTAATTTCGCTCTATTGACAAAATCGCTGTACAAACTACAGGCACGGCAATAGCGAATGAGTTGTGAAATGTACACGCCATATGCCGGAGAAGTGGGAATATTACTGCTCAAAAACGGGAAGTTCACTATTGGAAAATCGAAATCATCACGCTTGTCGTAAAGTTTTGTTTTCAGACGTCCAGAGTTGTCAATGTAGAGATATAGGTCCAGGTATGATGCTGATGATGGTGTATCAGTTGTCTCTTTAATTTCGAGTGCATTTGGATATATAAGATGAAGGTTATCCTTAAATTGAGGATTGTTCAATGAAAGAACATCATATATATAACGGAAACTGAAATCAAAGCATTTGGCTAGCTTATTGTCTTTTTTCTGAACTAGCCCTTGTATGAACCTGGCTTCATACGAATAAAGAAACAAATCTGCTAAAAGTGGTGCACAATTAGTCCCCATAGGTATCCCTATTGTCTGCTGGAAAACTTGTCCTCCAAATTNGATGCTGATGATGGTGTATCAGTGGTCTCTTTAATTTCGAGTTCATTTGGGTATATAAGATGAAGGTTATCCTTAAATTGAGGATTGTTCAATGAAAGAACATCATCTATATAACGGAAACTGAAATCAAAGGATTTGGCTAGCTTATTGTCTTTTTCTGAACTAGCCCTTGTATGAAACTGGCTTCATACGAATAAAGAAACAAATCTGCTAAAAGTGGTGCACAATTAAACCCCATAGGTATCCCTATTGTCTGCTAGAAAACTTGTCCTCCAAATTCCACAAATATGTTATCAATCAAGAATTCCAGCATTGCAATGACATCCTCCTCTGTATACTTTTTGTGTGAATCAGTGTGATGTTTAACAAAATAGGTCCCATCTTTACCTATCACTAAATACGAATATCTTCTTTCACCCTTTTTAGTACAGAAAGACTGATGTATTAAATCCCGGAGTACTGACTTTAGCTTATCGTGTGGAAGAGTAGTATAGAGAGTAGAAAAATCAAATGTTTTGACACTGTTGCAGTGGTTGAGTTCAGTTGAAGATAGATATTCTAATAAGTCTTTGGAGTTTTTGAGAATCCACATCTGATTCACTCCACTTGTTGAGTATACTTTATCACTATATATCTTGAGGCCATCTTTGACTGCAGAAAGTAATGAAGTGAGGAGCTTAGAAAGGGGTTTTGTTGTGCATTTGGCAGACCCACCAATGTATCTCTGTTTGTAAGGGCATTTATGTAATTTGGGTACCCAGTAGATACAAGGCAGGTTGTTGTTCTCTTCACTCAAACTGATACCAAAGGAAGACAATACTGATTTGTGATTGTTTAGTATTTCCTCCCTTGGTATGGTGGAGAGTTTGTAGGTGGGGTTGCCAAATGAATTGTCAATGCCCATCTCTTTCATTAAGCAGTCAATGTAGTGACTTTTGCATATAAATGTGATGTTGTTTTGGGCCTTGTCAGCCGGTACGATGACATAATTGTCATGGGGGAAGGACAATGTTTTTTCTACCTCGGGATCATCGAATATGTTTTTTGAATTGGGGCACATAGTTGTCTTAAGGCGCCTCATTCGAGCTACAATCAATGACTTTATGGAACTGATCTAGTCGGACAGTGTTTCAACCTTTTCCTTCTCTCTCTTAGCCTATTGTTTGGCGCATTCCTCAGCTGCGTCCATCAATATTTTAAAGTTATGTTTCCAATTGATGGGTTGGGGTTCACGATATTGTGGACCTTTTGTGAAGAGATCACGAAGTTTCTCATTGCTTACGATATTGAGATCCCCTGTAATAACGTGCCCAGCAGAAGCGTACATAAATGGGGAAGAGGGACAAGCACAATCAGGTGGTTTTGATTTGAAGACATCAATTTGGACATCCGGCAATACCCGTTTGTGATTGAAGATGTTAGTTGCAATTGGTTTTGTATATGTATGAGAAATAAGAGGAACTGTTTGGTCTTTAAAGTATGGTGGTATCTTGGCGGTAACATGTTTATTATGAAGAATATTGCCAAGATTGATGGCATCTAAGCCTTTGTTTGTAAATTTGAGTTTTTAGAATGAACAACGTTCTTGTTCATTAGCAGATGTGCTAACAGGTTTAAATAGTCTGTGATGAGCAATATCTAGGACAATTGCAGTTAATTTGTATTCATGTGACGATGGATCTGTCACGGAAGAGTTTAAACAGATTTTATAAAATGAATGTAATTTTGAATGGGGTAAAGAGTATAGCTTTGTGCGTATGTGATGAATACCTAGGGGGACATTCAAGTATGGTAGAAGACCAGTAATTGAACTGTCATGCAGATTTGGGGCAGTGTAATGTCGATGCCCATGACTGCGTTGACGGCGCTGGCTTCCATTCAAGATATTCACAAGTTAAGCTTTTTAAAAAAGCTTCCCGGTTTATAGCCATCAATACATTTATTGGGAATATATATATGTAACAAAGAATTAAATATTTGGAATGATTGTTTAATCTGGGATAAAATGTACTACACCCTGCTAAGCTCACCTCATTGTACTGTATTGTCTACATTGACAAATATATATACACACAATTAGTTTTACAAATCATACTGGCATCCATAGGAGCAACGAATCCATACCTGTGTGTATGGATACATTTATAAATTGTAAAAGATGCTTTATATCAAAACATTAAATTTCAACCTGCTACACCATATTTTATGAAATATTCAAACAATCTTTGGTTTAAGGCTGCGACAAAACAGTTTCATTAGTGTTCGGGCCGTAGATATTTCCCATACCAGGAAGCCCTCAGGATAGATAATAATACCAGAGAAATTCTGGTGATCGGATCAGATTCCGACCTTTTCAAAATACAGTTTGACAGATTCCTAAAGCTACCATGGCAACCGGGAATAAAGAAACGATTGCCTTTCCCTATACCAGTTGACTCCAATGTAGCTAGTTTGGGTATCTGTCGTCCCTTACTTGTACACGGTTGTATTTCGCAAACTGATTACATTGAAGGCAATGACAATGTAAAAATATATGAGGCAATCAGTTCATAGTTAAATTCAAGTTTTTCCAATGTCTACTCGAATGGTTTATATCGATGTGCAAATCAGCGGGATTACGGGGACGACGCACATCCTTTAGCACCAGTATTACGCGGGAACTTCTGACCAATGAGCAAGCTTTGTTTTCTTTTCTGCAGACATGCTTGCAGCAAACCATTCTAGTACCCGATTTCCATGGAAACCGGGAATCACATTGACAGAGCTACACCCCGGACTTGACAAATTACCTATACTATGAAAAAGAAAGGAAATGGGGTAAATGTCAAGGAGACAACATCCCATATCCAGGTTAAAACGACCAAAAACAAAACATCTAGGGGTCACCATATGGTCTTCAACACAGTGAGGAACCTCACACCATATAGTAATCCCTAAATGGCCCCAAAAAGGTAAAAAAGTGAATAAATCAATGGAAACAAACCACATCCAATAATCCAAATATCAAGAAACTTAAATTTTATAAAAAGACAAGGACAAGCCAATGACCAACATATTCCTGACTTGGGACAGGCGCAAAAATTGCGGTGGGGTTAAACTCATTTTCTTGGATCCAAACCCTCCCCCTATGTGTGGTGAATGGCTTAAAATAAATACACAAAAAGACTCACAGTAAAAATCAAACTAGAAAAAAGTCCAACTTATCAAGACGAGTACCCTTACAATGAAGTACATAAAACAGGAAGACAATACATACAGGTACTGTCCGGACAAATGCTCGCAGTTACTGACAGCTAGCTAAGGACATAATTTCCGTTGACTATAAGATATCAAGCCTTCTTACATATGAAATTTCGATTGAAATACTTCTAAATAGATTTGGTATAACAACATCATCAATTATGAAAGACGAACATGATATTATAAGTTACTAAGTATCATGCACTGAACCAACTAATATGAATATTTAGATAGTGTCGAAAATCGTTGAACGGCAAGCGACCTTCAGGTCGCGCCGTTCAACCATTTTCGACACTATCTAAATAATCATATTAGTTGGTTCAATGCATGATAACATTTTTGTGCGGTTATGCAAACCTGTGTGTGTTTAACTAAGGAAAACGATGATTACAAAATGACCTACATTAAACTACAGGATTATACACATAAACGCTATGTCGACTGACCGCGTACTTTGGACAATACACAGCCGAATGATGTATTGATTTTTCATGTTGTTTAAAGTTTACATGGCATTTTCGTAATACATGGAGCGAAATTTTTACTGTAAATATCAGGCTAAAATTAGTTTTACATTACGTGGAAGTAAACTATGTTAAACTTTAATTACGATATGTTTATATATCCATGCTTACTGCATGTTTGTGAATTTTGTCCTTATATACAATTCTAATATGTACGTTTTTGAATGACTTTGGTCTACATGACTAAATTATCATGATTATTGATTCTCATGTGTAGGGCGGACATGGTTATTTAGCAGGTGGTTAATCAGCCAATAGAATCCAAGTTTACATCCGCATAACCGCACAATGTATTTTATATTATCATTGCAACCATAGGGTATTGCGGTTCCAAGCTCTCTAATCCAGTATTCTTCTCGTTGTAAACGGTATGGTGCTCTTAAAGTTGGATTGTTTGTGTGGTGATATATTTTCTCAAGATTCTTACCTTCATGTTGACGATTGAGTGGTCTGGTTCATTGAAGTGTGTGTATTGTGTATGGAAAATATCTATTTACGGAAGGAATCTTTGTCTAAACCTACGGGCGAGATTAGACGTTCACGTGAGAGAATTCATAGTGACAATATCGACATGATGATAAGTGGCTTTAACTTATAAATATGAGAAAATTTAGTATAAGATTTAGAAATCGATGACAGCCTCGGGTAAGAATCACTCCACAAGATCCATTTATAATGTTATTGAAATCTTACTATAAACTTGCGTGATATTTCTCGATCTTACAATTTCTACGGTGTTAGATTTTTAGATTTCAAAATGTGTACTGACTGCTGTCAACAAACGGTTTTTCTGTGAAATTATACCGCCATATTCTATAGGGCAATTATATAAATATTCGCCAACTAAAATATGTGCATGATCTTTTAAATATTATATTTATTCTATACTCCTTGTATATTTGTGCAACCAACTTTTTATTGTATAGCAGAATGGCTCACAGTGGTTAAGTTCCATTACCAGAAATTAATTTTCCAACATCAATGATTGTACTGTTCTCGCACCCCTTTGTTGTTTTTCTATGGAAATTGACCTATACTGTAAACAATGTATTTTCATATTTCATGGAAAATATTGAGGTAAAATCGAAGCCTTTTTTCGTTTTTAGATTGTAATGGAACAGTATACTTTGTATCAGAAGGCGGAAGCTGGGAAAGTTCGGCTTCTTATTGTGAAAACTATCTTGATGCTAAAGTTATGGCATTTGGTACACAATTTATTAATTTTTTGGGAACCTGCAACATAAATCCTAGGAACATATGGCTTGGCAAGTTGTGGATAGAAGATACAGGTAAAAATATTTATAAAGGGGCTGGGATTAACCTTAAACGAAAACCGGGATTTGCATAGATATTTTTTAAGATATGGGATTGAAAAAAAATACTTGTAAATTTTAATGCAAAGCCTATGGAATGTATAGTATTGTTGTCATTAAACCATTGGCTTGGCACTTATATTCCCGAGTTTCACAATACACATATGGACAGGGAAAAGGCAGAAAAGACTCCAAATTAAATCGAAATAATTCATGTTCGCCGTTGATTTGTAGAACACTACGCTCTACGTTAAATATTTTTGAAAATAAAGGTCAGCAATATATAAATCTCCAACATACCAACGGCGGCCATGAATTATTTCTTATGTACAGTTTGTTTGCCATGGAAGTCATAGGATCGATAAAAAGGATTAATGAAAAAAATGGTCTCAAGGCTATTATTTACAGTTTTGTCCCTAATTCTGCATAAAATTACATGAAACTTAAATTGAAGAAGACAGTTCTTTTTAATAAAATTGTTAAATTTTGCGTTCATCATTTTTACACGTTTACCTCACCACCTATATGGAAAAGCAGAATGTTCAGTTTCAAATTCATATATTCTTCAAATAAATAAAAAAGTAGTATTTTAGTCATATTAAAAAATATAATGTATACTTTCACACTAAAAAATCTGCTAACATTTCTCTAAAATTCCAATAAATATTAAGGTAGATCGGTAGTCTTCCGCCATTTTGAATTCGTTATTTATGTTGTTGTGGTATTATCTGCTTTTTAAATATGCAAATACTTTTATTTGTAATTAATCAATCAATATTATATTCATCATACAATATGCAAAGGACCTACATGGAGTTGAATTTACATGTCTTTATCTAAT
>MJUU01028646.1:82438-95397 GCA_002080025.1 Modiolus philippinarum
TAACACATGAGTAAAGTAGAAAAAAATCTATGGAATAGTTTTAAAGAAATCAACAATATACCTGTTTTTCCCTATATATTCATTAGAAATATTTGATTATTTTGATATCAGTTATTTTAAAAACAGGCACGGTGACCCCCCTTTTTTTTTTTTTTATTTCAATGCTAATATAATAAGGAAACTTTCCTGAGAAAATAAAGAAAATCTATGGAAAAAAATTTTGGACTACACATCTACCTTAAAAGGGTAAATGATTGCCATAAGAGCATAGTAAAATTGAACGGCAGTATACGTGGATGAAAAAAAAAGACCAGTGCCATAACTCCGATACTGGTATCCTTATTATTTAAAGTCCACAATGACACATTATTTGACTCCTGTTATTTCTACGTATGAAACAATCACGAACCTACGAGTATGGTCCTTTCCTTAAAGCATTGTTATCTTTTCCTTGATTGGAACTTTCCCATCAACTGGCTGTAAAAACAATCTTCGCTTCCGGTTATCACTGGCACGGTTGGTTAACAATATACACAACTTAAATACTAAATAAATTTCAATTCAAACAAAGTTATTGCATTGTCATAGTAACACAGAACTGTGTATTTAAAATGCCAAATCAGAAGAGCGGACCAAAGGCCTATAATACACCTAAACGGATACCAGTCTTCATCCATGTAAAAGATAACCATCTATTTTAATTATCATGCTATAAAAACGCCATACTTTATCACTAAAAAAATGGGGGATAGGATGTATATAGAGGCTATCTCAGAAATTGTCATCTTGAGGACATTTACAGGCTCAAAACTGTCGGGGGATTTAGAGGCTAACTTCGAAAGTGGCATTTTGGGGGAATTTAGAGGTCATATCCAAAACTTTCAGCGGGACATTTAAAACTGTCTTCTGGGGGGCATTTTGAGGCTCATCTAGCATCTTATCAAAAGATGAATACATCCTCCCCTCTATCCATAGGTTTATAAAATGATTCAATCTGCATGTTATCTCATTACAGGTTGTAAGACAACAGTGATAGGAGTAGACGCCACTACAGCATCACCAACACATAAAATGTTGAACTGTTATAATTATTGTTGTATCACAAATGCGTATTTTATTTTTAGTGCTTTGGTAAGTAGTCGGTGATTGGTCAATGATGTAAGTGACTCGTGTCAATTTCTGGAAATAATTGCGACCAAATGTTGACATTTGAAATTTGTTCGGCAAATTGGAAACGTCTACAATGGCTGAAAACTATAATTACATGCTACAATCTAAATGCTAGGGAACTACACAGGAAAAATACAAAGCAGACAAAAGACAAATGTAAACAACGATGGGAAGTGGGATAGCCGACACTAGCAAAAGCCAGAGGTATGGTAAACTGGTTAATGGGTACCCAAACATAGCCTTTCTCTGTCTCGTTTACCCAAAGTATAATTAATATACGTATAAAACCCAATACATGTAGACTTCTTACTCCATGACCACAATCTTGAAAGGAGAGAAAATGAAAATATATAATTTTGAAAGATTGGCCAAGGGGTGTCCGCCGCTAATCAGCCGAATAGCTCATGCAGCCTAGTCTGCTGGTAAAAAACTGTCGTCCTACACAAGAAAAATCAAACTAATAACTTCCCGAAGGGTTTGGTCAATATTCATCACATATTTCAGTCGACATCGGCAGTATCAGTATCAGGACACTTTTTGTGTAAATTTTCAGGTCACTAGATTTCAAAGCTATTTTAACGGATGCAAGCAGAATATCTTGTCGTTATTCCCTATTATGTAAAGAATGTAAATATCATTCCAGTATTTTTCAGGATTTTTAATCTGTTTCTGGCATTTTTAACAATATTTCCGTAAAAACGAGGATTAAATGCCCTTAGTAATACGCTTTTTGCGAGTAACGCCATATTTAATATCAAATCTTCTGAAATATATCCACCAATTGTAACCTGTAACACCCTGTTCCTAAAAGTTTGACTGAGAATCATACCAGTTAAGAAATATACACCCCATAGGATGGAGATAGAGCAGTGCCGTCGTCAAGAAAGGGTAAAAATCAAAATCATCCCTCTTATGATATTTTTGTTTCTATTTTACCAGAGTCATTAATGTTAATTAGATCAAGAAAAGGGCAGTAATTGGAATCATTGTTTTGTGCCTTTTTATGATTAAATGTTTTTATTCTATAGGTAATATGAAATTTTTAAATCTAAAATATTGCACACAAGATTTCTTTTCATGAATGCCGCAATGATACACATAGAAACGATGTGTCGAATTTATTAATTGTTGAACTTAGTCATTTTTATGCCCCGCCTACGATAGAAAGGGGGAGGGCATATAGTGTTCGGGTCTGCCCGTCCGTCTGTCCGTTTGTCCGTTCGTCCGTCCGTTCCTTGTTAGGTTTACCCTCAGGTTAAAGTTTTTTTCTGTGAAGGATGTATGCTATTATCATGAATCTTTGTATGAATATACATTAGGGTATAATTAAACAAAAATCATAATAAAATTTTTTCCATGCTACCAACTTCATGCTTCACTAATCATGGAAAAGGGGTAGTGTGAGGTTTACTCTTAGGTTGAAGTTTTTTTCTGTGAAGGATGTTTGATATTATCATGAAACATTGTATAAATACACATTAGGGTATAATTAAACAAAAATCATACTACAAATTTATCCTAACTGCAACTTAATGCTTCACCGGTCATGGAAAAAGAGGGATGGTATGAGATTTAACTTCAGGTTTAAGTTTTTTTTTGGTGAATGATGTATGCTTTCATTATGAAACTTTGCAACAATACACATTAATATATAAATAAACCCAAAAAACATAACTAATATTTACCCATGCCACCTACTTCATGCTTCACTGATGACAAAAAAGGGGGATATTTTGAGGTTTATCAATAGGCTTAAGTTTCTTTCCTGTGAAGGGTGTATGTTATTATCATTAAACACCAATTAAATTAAATACCCATTAGGGTATACTTAACCAAAAATCATAATAAATTTTATATCCATGCAACCAACTTCATGCTTAACAGATCACGAAATATAGCATTGTTTAAAATAGTTGCGAGGCGGGGCATTGTGTCCGTTAGACATATATTCTTGTTTCATCAAATTTTAGCATTACGGTACCGAGTTTGTGTAATCTGAAACTCCAAAAAACCTTATTTCTGATGCTTTGGAGAGTTTTCAGAGCTGTTCTGGACACAATGAAGATGTGCACCTACCCTTTTGGGCAGATTTGAATACGAAATGAGGAATTTATGCATTGTTGAACTTTTTTCATCATATTTTAACATAACAGTACATGGTTTGTGTAATCTGAAACATTCACATCTTTGACTAAATACCTCTGAATGTTTGAACTGTTGTTACGTGAAACTCTCCTTTAGGTCAGTGTCAAATTTATCCATTATTGAACTTGGTCATTCATTTCACCATATTATATAATCATGGTACTTAATTTATTTCCTTAGAGGTTGCACAGTTCATTGGCAGATTTTCCTGAAATTTTGCATTGCTTTGACATATTTTTTCATGTAGATACAATGTATACGTTTATTTGGAACTCAGATATAGTTTTCACCTTTGCTGAAGTGATATGGATTCTTTGTTCAACGTTGTTGTACATAAAGTTTGCCTTTTTTGTCTATTACAGTAATAAAATTAACCTTAATAGTATCTCAATTATAACTTGCATTTGAAGAATGTTTTGGTAATTAGGTAATTGAATACTTGTTTGAATTTGCAAACTAATGCATGACATTCTGTTAGTTTGAAAAAAAAACAACACTTTCTCAGTTGACCATGAGTGACGGTGACGCAGGTCCAGACACGTAATTGGTCTTGTTAATATTTAGTAACGTTAGTATCGTTTAGACGTTACAAGCACGACCGAAAGTAATAGAGTTTCTTTTCAGCAAAACGAATGCAGATGTTACACAGCGGCGGAGTTTACAAGTAACCCCTCGTGTGACAACGTCTGCCCGGGAAACACACAGGAACTTTGTGGTGGATTCAACAGTATGAATACATATCAGAGAGGTACTATGTAATAAGTTTATACTTTTAGAAGTATTCATCATTAGACCATTTTCTAGGTAAATCAGGTTTCATTTCAGAATTTTTGAACACGTACTCTTCAAACCACAAAAATAATGAGGATGATATCTGTTTACATGACATTTGTAATAACAAAATACCAAAGATGCTGTGAATTACTCTCGGCATATGGCCATTTGTACTCCTTCTTTTGCCTCAGATCAAATCAAAACATTTGGAAATCCATTAACCGAAATATTTGTAAAAGCTTATAGAGAACAAATTACCGATAGGGTCTAAATAGAGAAGCGAAAATAAACTAAAGACACTATGCAAGAGGGAGATACTCATTAGTTTTAAATCAAATTCCCTTAGATCTAGAAGATTTTAAATAAAAATCAGTCTCGGGCAGGCAGCAAAGTTCTGGCTTCTCGGTTGGTGCTGTTAAACAATATTTTAAATGGTCTCATTGGACGGTATTTTTTGAAGCTCTGACGGAGATGACTATGCCTAATTAGAAAGCATGAATATGTGGTGCCAGTTCTCGCGTAACAATCAACTGTGATACATATAGAAGAAGGAATATTTCAATCCGTGTTCAGTTATATCATCGTATTTTTTTCAGTTGATACCTTAACCCTGTCTGCCGGTAACTGTCAATCTTTAGAGTACACCTCATCCACGGCCTATAGATTGTCACCTACTGATTGCAGTACAAGTTATTCATTTGTTTGCTATGGTAAGTAACATACGTGAAAACAGACCCGACTTGTATGATTTACTGTATGAGTTTCAGCATTTCCCTAACAAATCTAATATCCAAAACCTTTTATTATATTTAAATTTAAAAAAATAATTTGTTTTTGCTACGAACTCGCTTTTATAGGAATAATGACAATCATTCATACACCCTGTGTATATATTGGTTGTGTATTTGAATTTACGGTAATGTCAGTCGGCTGATATATTTTTATAATTCTAATATAATTTGCATATTAGGAAATACGCTGACATGATTGGTTTAATTTACTTTCGGTTACAATTTCTGAAGTCGTGTATTTTTCGATCGACGACGTTGACAGAACTACATTTAAATTCACCTTTCTAAATTCATACGCCAAGACAATTACATTGACCAAAACATGAAATAGGCATAATAAAAATAAGAATTTAGTTACCGATTAACAAAGTATTAGAATTATAAGGATTAAACACCGTTTGAAAAGAATTTATAGGAGTATAAACGCGACCAGCTCACACACAAACATATCATAAAAGTTCTTCGGTTTTTTATTCGTTTGTGAGTGAATTGGTCCCGCTTATACTGCAATAAATACCTTAAAAACGGTGTTTAATCCTATAATATTTTTTAAATTTAAAGAATATGGATTGTTTTAAATTTACAAGAACTCGAGTAACACAATATTACATTTACAGCACCTCTTAAGGACGATCCCAGTGAATGTAACCATATCCGCTTAGATAAAACAACAACAGAAACTTTGACAACATCAACACAACCGACAACATCGACGCAATCAATAACCTCAACACACCCGACAACAACAGAAGCCACAACTAAAATGACAACAACGGAGACGACCACGCAAACTTCAACAGAACAATCAACAGTCATGACCACTATGAAAATATCTACGCCAGAACCTACGACCACACTGGAACTTACAACTGAGAAGACTACAGAACATCCTTCTACAATACCCACGACCAGGTCAGCTACTTCAACGGAGCAGTCCACAGGAACTACTACTACAGTACCCACGACGAGGTCCCATACTTCAATGGAGCAGTCGACAAAAAGTATTACGAAAGCATCAATAACGGACATAACTACAGCAGAACAGGAAACAAAATATACTACAACCGAAAAACGGGAGATAACTTCTGCGGGACTAACATTAGACATGACAACGACGCAAAGTGGCGACGTCACAACAACTTTAGAACCAGATAATCAGACAGGATCATACGGTAATGTGAAATAAATATAGAACTGTCCACATTAACCCATAGTCACTCTATAAATAACAAAATACCGAAGTTACTGTTAATTTATTTTCTGCATATGCGCATTTCGACAACTTATGTCTCATCAATGCAGATCAAACCAAAATATTTGGAAGTTCATTAACCGAAAAAACTTGTAAAAGCTGATAGAGAACAAATAACCAAAAAACTAAGTAGGAAAGCCAAAATTTAGTTAAAGACAGGACATGCACGAGGGAGTTACTCCTTAGTTTAAAAAATTGCAAAATTTAGATACCGTATAATGGGAAATATTTGCGAGGTAAACGTTTTGCGGATTTGTTAAAAAATCAGGGTGTTTATTTTTCCCGTGTTTAATTTTTGCGGTTTGGAAATTTTGTTAAATTATAAATAAAGGTAAAAAAGAAGTTTTGTTTTATTTGTAAAATACACCGAAGTCGTGAAACACTGTAAAGGCATAATCTTATAAAATACGCAACTAAAAGTCCATTGTCATATTTCACGATAAGTTTAAAGGAATCATTCCCAAGATATCATCAATTTCTGATGATTTAAAACAGTTAAATATGATCTAAGATTTATTAGAAATGAAATGATGCAACTTCACAAGCCATTTTGTAGTAAAAGGTTGAATTTCTTGAACCAGATATGTCGGCAGGTTACAAGTTGAAATGTCATTTTTCCATCTAAGGTTTTTATCACTTTTGATTTTCAGAGGATTATGAGAAATGGTATTTTACGGGTTTAAATTTTGTGGATGACTGATACCCGCAAAAATTAAACCCCTGCAAAAATTTCAAACTATACGGTATTTCAAGTTTCAATAAAGTCTGTTTTCGGGTCAGCACTGAAGTACTGACTACTGGGTTGGTGAATACCCTCGGGGACTAACAGTCCAACAGCAGTGGCATAATAATGAAATAATAAAATAATAATAAAAAAATAACGAAGTTGCTGTTAATCTATTTTCTGCATATCCGCATTTCGACAACTTATGTCTCATCAGTGAATATCAAGCCAAAACATTTGTATGTCCCAATAACAGAAAAACGTGTAAAAGCTGATAGAGAACAAATAACCAACAGGGTCAAAACAGTATCTTCGGTATTTTGTTATTAAACACATTTCTTTAAGTGAAAGTAAGAAATCGCCTAAGAGTAAAAAACGATTTTATAGATTAATTTACGTGATTATTCGAAAGGAGATCCGATTCAAGACCACTTATTAAAACGGACGAGTAGTTATCGAGACATCAACAATGCTTTGTTAAAGTCGACATTCAAAGCAAAAAGTGAAGGTTTTAAATCCATGAAGGTTTATTTTTAAAAACGAATTAGATTTGAAAAGTGTATATCATCAAGTATGTAAAAAAAAACAACAAGTAATGAAGCGATATGGAGTAAATGCACATGCGACAAAGTCTCTACAAATACAATGTAAAACAAAGCAATGGAACAAAGCTTCGATTGTTGTTCTCTGTCTTGTAGTCAACACGAGGCTTTTAACAATGAACCTTGCTCATACTTCATAGTAAGTTCAAGATTGGCCCTATCACCGGTTTGGGTGGAATTCATTGCTAATTGTCGAGAAAAGCCACACCCATGCGTTTATTATCCATAAATGCGGGTTGTCAACAAACATAAAATTAAGTGGCAAAGTGCCCTTACAATCGCTGTCATCCGTTTCCCGACAAAAGGACCAACAGAAGGCAATCATAACACTTAAACAACCACAGGGCACTCATCGAGTCAAAAGTAAGAAAACTTGGTAAAGTAAAATAATGAGATGCAGGCACAATACCAGTAAGCAGGTGGTCAGAATAACATTTCATATTACGAAAACAATAAAAATGCCAAAATTTCAAAGTATGATAGCTCATCCATATGAGAAATTCTCTCAAGTACAAGTACACCATAACTGAAATGTACATCGCTTGCACATGGAATCTTTTTACGGATTCCAAGCATAGAAATGTTGTGTTGTTATTATTATCATCTTTATTACAGTATGGGTAGCATTCATTGTATTAGGGATAGCAGCCTTTCTATTAATTGTCTTGACTGTAGCTTTCTTTGCTATAAGAGGAATAAGGTATGTGCAAGACTTGGTGATTTCGATATATAAAAAGGGTTGAATTAAGTTTTAGACTACTTTTGTCTCTTGAAGGCATATAAAAAACGACAGTAGAATATCGAAGGAACAAAGCACAATACAAAATAAATTAAAAATAGACGCTGTAGGAAATTACAATTATTTTATAAAATAAAATGTGGCGATGCACCAGAATTTTTAAACACCTACATTCCACCAACCGTTGAACAAATCTCACAATACAATTTAAAAAATAATTCTGACCTAGTGGTTCCTTTCTGCAGACTTGAAAATACCAAAAATTCTTTCTTTCCTTTGGAACAAACTGGACAATTCAGTTAAAAATAGTAGCACGTATTCATCCTTTAAATCATCTATAAAGTTAAAATCTAAAAAGACTCCTCCTCATTATTACTATGGCGAACGTAAATACAATATAATTCTCACTAGATTAAGAAACTCGTGCTCTATACTGAATTATGAACTTTACAGATTTAACATTATTGATGATCCGAAATGCCACACTGTAATTCAAACGAAACCTCATACCATTTCTTTTTTGAAGGTCCAAAATATGAAAATTGTAGACAAATCTTATTTAATAACCTACACTGGGTAAATCCCATAGACCTCAATACGCTCTTGTATGGCAATGAAGAATATGACCCTGATGACAATATTAAAATTTTCAAAGATGTTATGCATTTCATAAAAGTATCCGATAGATTTTAATAACATTAAAATGAGTCTAAATCACTATCTTTGAACCCAATATTGTTAATATCAAGTATTTTCAATTATATGTATATGATGCATAGAGGTGGGTTGGTAAGAATGTAAGAGAATGTGTGTGTATGAGTGGATATGCAATTTTATTGTTAGTATACTTGGGGCACATCACAATTGGACAGTGGTATGTGTGCGCCCCGTGATTATTTTTGTAATATAGTTATTTTTGGATTGCAAGTATTTTAGAATGAGTGAAGCAATTTTTCTTTCTTTGATAAACAACCTGTTTATTTCTTCAAAACTTAATTATTCTTCTTTCTTTGGAGCGATCATGTGTTCATACGATTTGTCTATTTCAGTGTTTTATTTTATCATATTTCAGCTTAATGTAATGTCTTGCTGTTTTGTTTTTTTTTTAATTCATTTCTTTTCTAAAATTTTGTGTATGCCATTCAAATTACATATTGTTAATGTTATTTCTGTATTTGGGAGAGGACGATCTAAGTTGTGATAACTTGTGTCCAANGTCATCCGTTTCCCGACAAAAGGACCAACAGAAGGCAATCATAACACTTAAACAACCACAGGGCACTCATCGAGTCAAAAGTAAGAAAACTTGGTAAAGTAAAATAATGAGATGCAGGCACAATAAGCAGGTGGTCAGAATAACATTTCATATTACGAAAACAATAAAAATGCCAAAATTTGAAAGTATGATAGCGCATCCATATGAGAAATTCTCTCAAGTACAAGTACATCATAACTGAAATGTACATCTCTTGCACATGGAATCTTTTTACGGATTCCAAGCATAGAAATGTTGTGTTGTTATTATTCTAATCTTTATTACAGTATGGGTAGCATTCATTGTATTAGGGATAGCGGCGTTTCTATTAATTGTCTTGGCTGTAGCTTTCTTTGCTATAAGAGGAATAAGGTATGTGCAAGACTTGGTGATTTCGATATATTAAAAAGGGTTGAATTCAGTTTTAGACTACTTTTGTCTCTTGAAGGCATATAAAAAACGGCAGTAGAATATCGAAGGAACAAAGCACAATACTAAATAAATTAAATATCTAAATTCTGGAGATAGGTGAAAAACGAGAACACAGGAAGACAGAAGAATTAAGACGCAGCACACCGACAAAGCACGCGGACACCTCAAATACAACACTCAACATTAAAGCACTTACAAGGTGAATTCAAAACAAAAAGTGACAACAGGTGTCCCTAATGAATAATATTCGGAATGCTGCGAGGGACTTTTTAAAAAATTTTCTTAAATACGACAAGGCACAAATTTACAGTACTAGGGCATTTCACCGGTCTTGTTCTATGGCTTATTTAATCATGTCAACCTTTGTTTGCCCATGTGTTGTTTGGGCTCTTCTAGTTTTGAAGCATATTTAAATTTCTAGTCCGCCAGGTAGTTTGAAAGTATTTGCGCTTGAGAGATATAAGTTGTCGAAATGGATTCCTGCAGAACCAAAATGTTTGCTATACTGCAATTTTGCTATTTCAATAATGTAAATTTTTAGACCCAATAAGAGTACACATTTTGCAAAAACATAAATGTTTTAGGAAAAGGTTAAAATTTTCATTGACCATTTTAGGCAAATTTTGCATCCAAAATTAGAACGACATGACGGCTTATATCCACATTTTATCCTTCATTTTAGGTATATACTTACATTTTTCTTGGACTTTCTTTCAGACGAAAAAGATGTCACCAATCAATTGTCACACCCGGAACAAGACCCAAAAGTTACAGCGGCATCGGAGGAATGTAATTTTCGATAAAACAGTCATTTGCATTCTAATTTACTGTACTTAAGTATAGTTAATGAGAATTGTACTCTATCATAAATATTCAAGAAGTTATATGTTAGATTAAATGAGAAAATTATCATTGCCAGTGTTTCAAGAATGTCTTTTATTTATCTTGGGGGACAAAACAACGACAGTAAAATACCGAAGGAACAAAGTACAAGATTACACGAAGACAAAGCAAAATCGATAACAACTGCAGGCTTTAGACAAAGACACTACTCATTCACAAAGCATAAGAACACCACAATTACAACTCTCAAAACTTAAGCAACAACAGTGTAAACTGGAAAAACATAGAGGGGCAACAGGTGCTCCGGAAGGGTATGCATGTTGTGTCTCATATATATCACCCATCACACGGTCAATGAGGCATATGTGGTTATGACAAAAAGAGCTGTCTGGAAACTAATTGGTTGATGTCATTTTCTTCCGACAGAGCATATTATAAATCATGGCTAAGACTCCCAGGTTTTCACCTTTCTGTTGAAGTTCATCTGGTTTTGTCCATTGTATGAAATTAGAACATTTTCCTGACGACCTAGTGTTTTTATTTGATAAGCCATCTGAACTATTTTATAGACACAATGTTTGATCTTTTGCATTAAAAATTGAAACATGGTGTGTAAAACAATCGATTTTCAACGAATGGTGGTATTTGTGGTCTCGACCAATCAAAATTCTTTATGCTGGTACTAGAACACAATGTGAAAGAAATGAAGCGACCAGCTGGAATATAGAAGAGAATCTATGATATCACAATCTGCCAGAAACCGCCTGTTTACTCTCTTTTTTTGAGGAAGAAGAATATAATATAATAATATCTCAGTCACGATGTAAAAATGACTGTGCTGAAATTTAAGCATTTATCACCTGGCTAAAACCAGACTAAGATTTGCTGTCACGTCCGTCGTCAATCGTTAACTTTTCTTTCAAAGATTTTCTACAAACCGCTCGGGCCAATTTTGATCGCAATAGTCCTTGAGTGGTGCCTTTTTAACATTTGTCTTTGGCAAGTTCACACCTCATCAAAGATGGCGGCCAGTGGCTAACATAATCTAAGTTTGCACCAGCGTGAGAACCCATTTAAAGATTTCATCCTCTAAACTACTAATCCAATTAAAAAAAAAACACTCACTCTTATAAGTCCTTAGATGGTCCTTAAAAAGTGCGGAAAGCGTGCATCTCATCTTAGTTTAACATATAGCCCTATAGGAAAACGTGTTCAAACATCTTCTCTTTTGAAAGTACTTTGCCCATTGAAATAAAACTCGGTCGGTCACAAATGTTCTAAGATGCCATCCTATGACAAATGTGTCTGGCAAGTCCGACAAACCTCTATAACATCAGAAGTGTCATCTTGTGCTAAAAAAGTTGAGCATCGTTCTGCTCCACAAAGGTAAGCATGATCTGCTCAACATGTGGCACACGTTACACAGAAAGCAGAATTTGATATTGAAATATCAGTCGTGCACCTGATTGGCTATTGCCATTATCCATGTTTCATGTACTTCTCTACCCCTAAAACAGTACCAATGTGGGAGTTGAAAACCACCATTCATTTCATCTACATAGTATTCAGATAACTACAATCGCAAATTTGTAACAGAAACATTAAGATGGAAGCTCAAAGCTAAACAATTCCCACTGGATGTATTGATGTATTAATTTTTTTTTAATTTAAGAGCCATGTCGGTGGTAACAATTAACTCGATGTTTCCGTATTGCTTGAAATGTCCATTGAATTTGGAAACTGATGAAGTTGAAGGCTATTCCACCTTTTATATACTAAAATGACTACATCTGTACAACACAAAACATCGTTTTACGCTGTTGGTTATAGATGCTTGTAAATGATCTACATGTAAGGCTTATTGGAAAATCGGTAATCATTTTGTAGAACATAAACAAAGCGTTAGCAATAGAAAAAACCGTCCTGCATGCTTTTCTTAAGACAAACAACAGAACACAGGACGTGCAAGTTACTGTATTGATTGTTTTGTTAAAAGTAACGACAAAATCGTACAAACGACTATTTCATAATCGAACAATCATATATACAGGATGTATACAGAATCAGCTGTCGTAGTACAAGTATCAGTAGTGAAAAAACTGTATAGTTAAAACCAGCAAAAAAAAAAACAAAAAAAAACAAACAAACAAAAAAAAACAAAAAAACGAACAAACCAAAAAACAAAACAAATAGCAAAAAAGAAATACAGAGCAAAAAAAAAAAACAAAAAAA
>MJUU01028646.1:95675-121562 GCA_002080025.1 Modiolus philippinarum
AAAAAAAAAAAAAAACAAAAAAAAATAAAAAATAAAAAAAATAAGAAAGCCAGAAAAAAAAATATAGCCATCTTGCCTATTTCATCTGACCATCTTGACATTTCATCTAACCATCTTGACAATACATATGTGTATTGGTGTATTATAGTGTTAATTCCCCCAAAAATAATGGAAAAATACTTTCACAATTACATTGAGATTTCCAATCTTTTATTGTAATCTGATATTTATTTATTTATTTGTTTATTGAGAGGTATATCTATCAACTGACATTGAAACAAACATATATTGTTTATATTTATTTTTTTTTCAGAAAAACAGAAGAGATTGAAGGCAATAAAGACTTTGAAATTATTGCAATTTCTGAATTTGAGAAACATGTGGCAGATGTGGAAAAGAAGGAATCTTAAAATGAATAATAAGAGACATAAGAGGAAACATAAAAAAAAATCAGCAAAACGACTTTATATCGAATGAAAAAAAAACATGTAACAAAACAAGTCTTTCGCCAGATGTGAAGTTTCAAAACATGCACAGGAATGTCGTTAATCCAAGTTACAACTTGCAAATTCCTCTGGAATTCCATTGTACAACTTAAGTTTAGAAGAATTCATGGATTTCCTCATTTCCGTATCGGCAATCGACATATAAACCATTGGATACCATAAGAAACATGCCAAAACATTATGAAATTGAGCAAAAAAAATGTTAAATGAAGCTA
This sequence comes from Modiolus philippinarum, assembly GCA_002080025.1. Classification (NCBI taxonomy): domain Eukaryota; kingdom Metazoa; phylum Mollusca; class Bivalvia; order Mytilida; family Modiolidae; genus Modiolus; species Modiolus philippinarum. Next base: position 96,397 of record MJUU01028646.1, read on the forward strand.
CTGATGACGACGACGAAAAAATTAGATGTCGAGCAATAACCAATCACTTTGTTAATATATCTGAAAAATAAGTGGCATGCAGAATATTAAAACATCTTCGGAAAGTCGTTCTACCCTAGAACAGTAGAGGGTTATCGGATTCATAAATACAAGTACAAAATAAAGAAGCAAAAGATCCTAAAGTATTTAAAGACTTTTGGCCCATAAAGTTAATACAAAGAGCGAATTAGTAATGTGTACCTATAATCACTATCTGAAGTGCGAATCGAAAAATATATTTTCAACCGTTCCCGTCATGACTTGTACCGCTGTGGGAAATATACGACGATGTTTACATTTTGGAAGGGCAAGATGCTTGATTCTCGGTACGCCAATTGAAATTATTAAGATTATGCTTTAAATCTTAATGCATAATAATGGTACTAAAAATATATATTTATTCTGATATCATTGATTGAACCCACATTTTTTAAATCTTGTTTATCTGTAGAAATAAATACTAACTATTCTAATTAGTGCTTCAAAACTAGGGCATCTATCAAAATTATACCGGATCAGCAGAAAAAAGAGTCATGCCTTTATTGACTTTTGAGTTTAAATCATATGAGAACAATATTTCATATTTTACGAAAGGATATGGAGTAAATGAACATGAGACCATAACACAACTGTATTCCGTAAAATACCACACTTTTTTTAGTCTCGATAGTTAATTTTCAAATATTAGAAACGTTTCGACGGCAGGCCTTGCGTTTTAAATCTTAGAATTTAAATATCAGGAGTCCGAGTGATAAAATTTTATCTTCAGATTAAATAATGACACAAGATGCTTGAATCTATCAAAATAACATTATATATACTTACCTTTTGCTGATAAACTATTGCAAGAGCTCTTTTGGTTAAATGTCGCTTTATTTTCATTTGACCGCCATTCTGGTTATACAATTCATAGGCCACACATGTATCCGAGGTAATGGTACGACTAGCGAAACTGACCCGAAAATGGACTAAAATCTACGTTTTTACAATTGCAATACTATTTATTCGACGTTAAATTGAACTAACGGCACAAAATCATGACGGGAACGGTAGAAAATATATTTGTTGATTCACACTTTGGATAGAGTGAATAATCATAAATCAAGTTTAGGTATGAAAACGAAACATGTTGTTACATTCAAACGATTGAAGAAATAAAATTCTTGCTTATACCCAGTGCGATTTTGAAATATCGGTAGCCATATTTGTCATGATTACACTAATTCCTCGATTGTAGTTATAACATAGGTAACATTTTAGCCCTGGATAGCTCTTGGGCTTAAATAAACACGAACATAATGCCAACACAACTAAAACTACAACAGATGATAGCTTCAGGTATCTTTTTTTTGAGTAACCACGATTCTGAGGATAAAAAAACTCTAAGAAAATCTTTTAAGCTTCAGCGCTAATTGGACATTATAGAAAATGAAGCTTTGTTGATTGGTTGATGTTTATATCATGACGGCGATATTCCTCAAGCTCCATCCTACGGGTTGTATATTTCTCAACTAGTACAATTCGCACGCGTTTGTTCTACTCTTGACGACTTAAATAAACGTAACCTTACTTTCACAGCCAAACTTTTACAACAGGGTTACATATTTCATAAGTTGTTGAATATTTTTAAAAAAAGTTGTATAATAGATATGAACATTTGATATATTTAAATTTGGCGTTACTTGCAAACAGCTCATTACTATGGGCATTTCTCGTTTTTACGGGAATGTTGTTAAAAACGCAAAAAAAAAAATGATTTGAAGTTCCAGAAAAGCTGGAACGTAACTTGCATTCTTTACGTAATAGGGAATATCAACAAGATACTCTGCTTGCATCCGTAAAATTAGCTTTGAGATCTAGTGGCCTGATAATTTACACATACATACTGGCCTCTCACTGATACTGCCGATGTCTACTAAAATATATGACGATTCTTGAACAAACCCTTCAGGAAGTTTTGTATTTGATTTTTCTTCCGTAGTGCGACAGTGTTTTACCAGCAGACTATGTTGCTTGAGCTAGCCGAAAATTTAACAGCGAGTACCCCTTGACCCATCTTTCTTCATTACGTATCGTCAACTTCTCTCCTTTCAAAATTGTGGTCCTGGAGTTTGTAGTCTACCTGTATTGGGTTTTATTCGTATGTTTATTATACTCTAGGGAAACGGGACAGATAAAGGGGGGGGGGGGGTTGTGTACCCATAAACCGGTTTAATCCTACAGCTGACTATTGCTAGTGTCAGTACCAAGTCCGGCTGTCCCGAGTTCCTATCGTTGTTTACGTTTGTTTTTTGTTTTATTCGTGTTTCCCTAGATGATCATAATTTTCTGCCATTGTAGATGTTTCCTGTTATCCCCTGTTTTACATCTATATCTGTAGGTTTAATTTAATTTAATGCTTTATTTATTTTACGAGAATTACAAACAGCCCGAGGGCTACAAAGTTGCTCTCCTAAACATAAAAAGACAAGACAATATATACAATACAACTCTCATTCACATACTCACACACATAGAACAGACAAATGTTATCGAAAATCAAAACCATACAAATAAATTATATAAAACGTTTGCTGTTTTCAATAAATTCAAATTAATTTCCGAAATGGCCATACAGCTCATTAAAATTATTTCAATTGGGGTTAACAAATGTGTTATGGTCTCATGTTCATTTACCCCATATCCTTTCGTGAAATACATATTGAAATAACATTTTGTTGTCATCCATTTAGAAATCATCATTTCCAAATATAAAGATTTTATCTAGGTAGTTGCACAAAATTCTTTGTTTACATTTGGACAGAGTAATGCCTTAACTTTTTGGAAAAACAAAGACCTTATATATTCATATCGACCACAATAAATAAAAAAGTTTTCAATGGTTTCATGCTTTTTAGTATCACATCTATTGCATAACCAAGAGGAAATTAAATTATAGTTAGATAAATGACCACTCAACCCAAGTCTGATACGTGTATGATTTATTTTATCCACACCATGACCATATGCATAAATCTTTTTACTGTTTGATTCGCAAAAATATTTGTTAATTTTATCTTTAAAAATATTTATCATGAAGTTGATAATTTTTAAAAGCTGAAATCTCATTCCATTCTTTGATAGTTGACTGAAAATAAGAAGATAGAAATTTAACCGTTCGTCCATGCAAAGTAATCTATTATCCAGGCGACGCAAGTTATAATTTTGTGCATTGTGAATAATCTATAGGTTTAGAGGTCATATACATGTAACAACATTTCTGTATCAGTCATTCGAAATTTTCGAAAGGACAAGCTTACTTTTCCGGAGCAACTGATGTCACTCTGATTTTTAGAGTTCACACTGTAAGTGCTTTAGTCCTTATTGTTGTGGTGGTGTTTAGTGTGTTTTGTCGGTGTGTGGTGTCTTTGGTCTTCCGTCTTCTGGTGTTCTTGCTTTTTCCTGGTCCCTGGACTTTGATTTATGTAAGTGTGTCCTTTGTTCTTTCAGTACTTTACTGTCGTTGTTTTTATTACAATGGGAAAATAAAACAGAAAGAATACGTAGTAAATTAAATTGGAAATCACTATATATTGAAATGATATCTTGATAATCTGCACTTTAATTAACCGATCATAAAAATTTCTAGCAAACAAAAAGCATTTCTATAAGACAAATTAGACGATTGTCAAGTTTTATTGCATGACCTGTCGTGCCTCTTATTTTTTTTTTACTTCTCGCAAACTTCAAGCGGCTTTTGCATTGTTTTTTAAACTAAATTAATTACTCTCAAGGCCTCCAGTCCTTGATTTAATTTGTAACTCATTACCAGGGATCCGGGACAACTCGTTTCGTTAATTATTCTTGTGACGGGTCATTGTTATTATTTTCCGAAATAATTCCTTTTTTTGTGTTCAAAATGAAAACCAGGGTGTACTTATCTTGCGCAAGGATATTTGTTTTTGAAAAAAAAATATCTTTTTTTTCATCAAGTCAAGTCAATCAAACTGACCATCGATTGGAAAAGCAGATCATATTTTAAAAAATGGCTCTGGCTATATACGGTTCACCTGAACACAAAGCGAATACTGAGGCTTATTCACATAATTTCACAGGATTCACTTAAATCATATTTTATTTTGGGTGCAAATATATGTTATTATAAATATGAAACGTAAGAAGTGTGATAAGTAAAGGTCGATTACAGTTCCGTGTTAAGTTAATCACTAAATATCCGCATCCATTTTAATGAATTTAAATAAAACACGATGAAAAATTCAACTAAAAAGTGGATAATATTTTTATGTGTTGTATTTTGTTTCATTTCGGGTAAGTAATATATTACTGACTTTATTTTAAATACACTAAGCAATGTAGAGATCGGTCTGATGACTTCGGGTATTTTCCAGACTTGCCGGTGTTAGGAGTCGTCTTGAACTTACTATTAGGAATAAGCTTTGCTGAAGGCCTCATGGTGACTTTAATATGAAGAACAACAATAGAACCGTTGTTCCTTTGCCTGTTTTACCATGTATTTGTAGAGACTTTACCTCGTGATCATTTACTCCATATCTTTTCATTGTTTACATATGATATGTATGTACTTATGGGGTCATCTCATAAGTCCGACACTTCTACGTCAACAAAATCAAGTGCAATATAATCATTTGCATTAATTCTTTGACAGAATAAACCATATGGACTAGCATTTCAGATACATATAGTTGGGATGGATCAAAGTTGTCAGGGGTTTTGAAAATTCTACGAGAAATATGATACATACATTTTGTACTTGAATATTTTGTTATCTTACATGAATTGGCTAGATTGTTTGTTCTTCATCTGAGCTTAACAACAGCAAAAGTGCTTACATGTTTATCTTTTTCTACATTCATTGCAACTCTGCCACAGGATACATGTTAGATGAATTCAGTGCTCCGTGATATCATACAACAGTCTTTCTGTACCAAAACAGGTGAAAAGGATATTCATGTTTGGTGTAAGTTCAGATATGGCTTATTTTGTTAAGCATCAATTTGTTTTAGCTGATTTTGGCTTTCCATATAGATCATACTTGGTTGTTTGCTCTTTTCAAACATCTTTGAGTTTATGGTCTTCAAAATATTTAAATTTGATCTGCACTGAAGAGACATAAGTTGTCGAAATGGCCATATGCAGAAACTAAATTTACGGTGATGTCGGTATTTTGTTATTGTTATTGAGCAGGCTGCAGGAATTATTAGTCGACACCATATTTGCAAAACGAAGGAACAAGTGTTAACCAATTTTAACCAACCTTTTCTTTTCTTTGTATGAAGGTAAGTTACATACGAGGGCTGTATAGTAAGAAAACATTAACTAACCAATTCCTTTTTTCTTTAGTTTCCGTTATGTATTTGAACATCTATCAATCCTCAATTTAAAGCTTATCTTCATATACATGAAACACGAGATTAATTTAACCACTGATGTACCAAACCCACTGACCATACCACCATTTTTACCTGCACCTGTATATTTAAATGGATACGTTCGGTGTCCGAGATCAAAATAATACCACAAAATTGAAGTTTTGCATTTGCGAGAGTGAATTTTTCTGTTTTTGAATATAAATCTTTCAGTCTGTGTTCACACGTAATTTTTGTCGTACCTAATCAACTTTGTCTACATATCGAAAACTTTAAATTCAAATTTTTCAAATTCAAATTCAAATTTTTATTATCTTTAAACTGTATAGTTTGTGATAAACAATTATTATACAAACAATAAATGACAGAAAAAAACAATAATCATACGGATATGTACAAGTATTTAAAGTCATTAGCTGTGTTCAAATGACGTGCAAGTGTAACCACAATAGATTTACTCTCGATAACATTTGCATTTTCATTCCGTTCATTGTCAGGTAAATGTTCTGTGATGCTTTCTATTGATAGTGTTTTTAAGTCGGGTGTCGGACTAATGAGTTTCCGACCAATACGTGTTGGACTAAGGTGTACCGGGCTAATACCTGTCGGACCGGCAATGTGCAACCGTAGTTATTTTCTCAATAATTTCAACTAGTTGTAGCAATTTAAGCTCTCAAAGTATCACTATTTCTGATATATTTTATGAGAAAAAAATTTAAAGTGTTAATTATTAACAAAATAAAATTGCAAGAAGGGAAGAATAATATTCAAAAATATACAGCATAGAAGGGAAAAAATAAATGTTTCTGGAATTAACGAAAAAGAAGCTTGAAGAGATCTGCTTTTATTACAACTGCTTTAAAAAAATTCACTATTTTAAACCGAAACGCACGTATATCCGTATCTATACGTCAGTCATACACATATATAATACTGATACGGATTAACGTATCCTTAAACGAATATTTTAGGTTTCTTTGACTAGGTATTGTGTGTTTTAAAACGCAGACATGTAAACACAGAGACATGGTTTTAATAGTATCCTAAAAAGATTTGACAACTGTTTGCTAATTGTCACGAAAAGAAACCTAATTAAATTGTCTAGGATAATGTTACATTACCTATAAAATGTTATACACCCGAAAACCGGATACCGAAGCATAAAAGAAAATAGGAAACTTTAAAATCGAAATACCAAAAAACATTGAAATTCAAAAAAAAAAAAAAACAAACAAACAAACAAACAAACAAAAACACAAACAAACAAACAAGAAAAAAAACAACAACAAAAAACAAAAAAGAAAACAAAAAAAAAACAAACAAAAAACATACAAAAAATAAAAAAACCAAACAAACAAACAAAAAAAAACAACAAAACAAAACAGAACAAACAAACAGACAAAAAATAAAGCGCCAGAAATGCTAATAATGTAAACCTTTACAAAAACCGGAGGTATCGACAGGTGCCCCGAAGAGTAACCATCTTCTAATCAACGGAGACATCAGCCACCCTGCCGTTGAAAAGTCTTGTTTTGTTTTAGTCAGTGTTTGTCACTTTGGTTAAAACTTCGGATCTAATCTGATCATGTCTTTTGAAAAGGAAGAGATTCGTCAAATCATGGAGACGACCATAAAACTTCTATAGTGCCAGATGCAACAGTGATTGAAATAATCTTAGTTTTTAAGTTTTTGAGATAGTAACTTTGCTCTGTATCTACAAATAGCATTGAAAGTCATCCGTTATGGATTTAAATCAGTGGTGAATGTGTCTTATACTAAAATAACTCGTCCACGAATTCTAGCATAATAAATAGGCAAACATCACTTATTCACTCTCCCATAGACTCAAGTGTTAAATTACATATACTCCAAACTTTGTGCAAAAATACTATAAATTCAAATGAAATAGTCATAGTTAAGGGGGTACACCTTGGGGAGTCAAAACTCTTCCCTTCATTCAATTCTTTAAAATTTATTCAGTACGAACAATGCACATGTTCATGTTGACTTTAAGCAATTTTCAACCATTTTTTCCGTCCTGTTTTATGTCTAGTGGTCATCAAAGATACCCTGTTTCCTCACATTATTTGATCAGTTCAGGACTTCATTTTGGTGTATAAAATTGGCTCTAATTAAATATGCATATGATATAAAATTAATATAAATGCAAAATTCTGTAGTTCAAACATGTGTGAAAGTAAGCATGAATATTGATAGTTTGAACTGAAATACAAGGGTGTTCTGAGCAGTATAGGCTGACATTTTTACTTTATTTTTATCAGTATTAAACAGTTCTTGTAAAAAATTCTATCGTTTAATTTTCACAAAAAGCTATGAGTAAGATTAATCAAAATATTCGAAATTAACTTCACGTACCCAAGGTCTACCCCCCCCCCCCTTTTTCATGAAAATCCGGCCCACCTTAACTTGCACATATTAAAGAACTAGTCCCCGACAGTAATCAATACTTCCTGTTTTAATTTTACAAAAAAAAAAAAAAAAAAAAAAACAAAAAAAAAAAAACAAACAAACATTTCTACCTTGCCTATAATGTTGTTTTTGGTTGACAAAATCATTAACAAATCAGGAATCCTAACAATAAAACCTATACAAATAAATAATAGCGAGCTGCCAACATTTTGAGTTCTTTGGAACTATAACGTCTACAATAAGGATTATATTCGCAAATGTGCCCGACTGGTTTGAAAATTGGTTGCGTTATACCAAATTAAGTGAATTACCGACTTTGTTTCCGTTCCTTATACCGGAATTTTGACTCAATGAGAAGTAATTAAACGAATTCGAGACCACGTAATACCGGGCAAGTCGGAAGAACTTTATAAATCTGCACCATAGAAGATGCAATCTATTGAGATATAAAATTAACGGGACTATGAATTTTTATTATAATATTCAAGAATACTTTGCCGGGGATATGGAATTTTACATAATTTATTGAAGTACAATTTTTATATGTAGAATAAGCAATGAAGGGAGAATGAGTAAATACACATAAAAAAAAGTCTACAAATGCATGGTAAAACCAAGGAATGGAACAACCCTTTCGTTGTTGTTCTTCAACTTAAAAATTACAGTGAAGCCTTCCACAATGAGCTGAAGCATTTTAGTTTGTAGTGAAGTCTTTCCTATATCACGACTTGAAAAATAACGGCAGTAGAGTACCGAAGGGACAAATGATGTGGTAACTATACAAATCAAAGACCAAAGACATGATAGAAACGAAAATACAGAAAAACAAAAGACGGGTGATAGCCACAAAGCCAGAAATAAAAACACAACACTCAGAACTAAGGTGCTTATAGCATGAACTCCGATTAAAACAGAGGGTGATATGACATCTGTATTTTGTGAACACTAACATGATAATTTTCGTATTCTTCATTATGCCGTATGATAAATTTCCATACAAATATTTTCAGAAATATTTCAGTTTAAAAACTGTTGAAACTTAATCGAATACCCCCTTTTTGTATTTTAGATTGTAATGGAACATTATACTTGGTAACTGAAGGTGCACGTTGGGACTATTCAGGTGGTTACTGTGCAAACTATCTTCAGGGTACAATGCTGCCGTTTGGTACCGAATTAATCAACTTTTTGGGAAGCTGTAACATTAATACCAGAACTATTTGGTTAGGCAAGGAGTGGGTAGAGGATACAGGTAATTATATTTCTGGAATACCTATGTTTTATTGTATAATATACACTGTAAGGAATAGTATGGTTTATAACGAATGAGCTAACTGTAGTTAGCAAACTACAGGCAAAGGTTAATAAGTTCTGTTGACACTATAAATGTGTCCAACAAAAAAAAATGTCAAAGAAAACATTGGCCAAGTTTTCTTGGTCAAAGATTTCTGTTGACGCTATCAAAATTTTCTTGGTCAAAGAAAAGGTAAGAATTGTTTGTTAGACAAATAACTCCATTTTCGTCTGTGGCTGAAAGAAAAAAACCTCAAGCGAAAGTAAAATAAAATTTCTATAGACAAAATTAATGTCATTCTCAGTTAGATCTAAAAGGACCCTTTCACTTTGCTTGGTTCTCATGTGTTCAAATTAACATTGGAAGGATAGGGATTAAATGCAAATGAGACAATATCTCTACAAATATATGGTAGAAGCAAGCAATGTAGAAGTTCCTTTTCGTAATTTCTCATATTGAAGTCACTATATCCTTGAAATTAAAATTCAATATACATCTTCAGCCCGAAAAACTGGACAATTTCTTTCCCTGTAAACAAAACCTACCGCCATATTTTGGACATCAACCAGGGACAATACATTGACAATACATTGTCCCTACATCAACCAAAAAAAAAAAAAAAAAAACAACTTTAAAGTGTCAACAGACACATTTTACCAGGAAACTTTGTCAAAATTTTCTTTACCACGTTTTTGACGGAAATAGGGTTTTAATATGTCTTTAACTTGGTTTAAATTTATACACCAAAATTATACCTCATTTCAGTTTTCCTTTATCGCCAACAAAGAGATATAAGTTGTCGAAATAGTTAATAATCCCCCTAATGAAACCGTTTTTATATTTGTGGTAACTATATTGAAGGCGTCAGTCATGTTGTCGGAAGTGACATTGTCTATTTATTTTCCTGAATTGTGCTACCTAAAGCTTATTTCTCTTACAGTATACTATTCATCATTATAATATAGATAGAAGTGAAATATTGAGGTAAAGTGATAATTAAGGCGGTTCATTACTCTATATGAAACTAAATAGGATTTCAAATAAATGTGATTTTTTGTCAGAAATAATTTAAGTGAAAGAATTGATAGGTTGATGATCTCGTTTTTGAGTTAAAAGTGATTGATAATTTGGAGGGAAACTGAACTCCTATGATTTTTCCTAGGATTAACACGAACGAATGTGACAGAATAAAAAGAAGTAAATAAAATTTTTACAGAATGCTCATAAAGATGTATAAAATGAAATTATGGGGGAAATTAAGGGGGTCCATGCGCAAAAAATATAATGCTTTTAAATGGATAAAACCAGAGAATCTGACAGAAATCCCAAAAATGAGGAGCGAACTTCCTTAACTGTGAAATTATTTTCCAGAATTTCACTCTAGGAAGTGATGTTACAATTTAAACTGGTTTTCTCCATTTAAATGGCTTTTTGCACAACCCCCAGTTGTTATCTCGTGATAGTCTTCTACAGGTAAAATTAAAACACCTTAAAAGTTTCATAATATTCTAGATATAACATCTTAGCTGTTTTTATCAAAATTCTAACCACTTAAAACACTGAGGCTTCATTCCGGTAGATGTCCTTGGTACTGGATTTGGCTTCCTATTTCGAAATTTTTGGAATTGAGTACTTCTTTTTGGGCTACTTTTGGATTATGGCTTTCCATATTATTTGATTTTAATACTGCTGACGAGAGGTTACTCCTTGAAACACGTGTACAGCATAACGAATTTTACTGTTTTTATGCAACTGGCTTCGGTATTTTTTGTATTTACAATAAAAAGATAGCACTAATGTTAAATTAAATGAAAATCCAGAGAAATCCAAAATTCTTATGTTAAAAGCACACAGACCTATATATTTATTTTATCATTTCAATTAGTTTACAATGCTTAATCAATTAAAATAGGTTCCAAGAAATTCTTGATATAGACAACACAGGGAGTGAGCTTCCTTAAATTATAGTTTTTTTATACCATTTTATACATATATAAGAGAGACGTTGCACATTGCATAGTATTTATCACAGGTAGGCCACTTATCCCCCCCCCCCCAAAAAAAAAAAATAAACAAATAAAAATAAAAAAATTAAATAAAAAAAAACCACACACTTTTATACATACAATCCCAATCTAGAAACAATATTTGGAAAAGACATTGCAAATGACTATAAAACAAGCAAAACTAAAGACACAAGACTCATACAAAAATACAAAAAGAAATAATAAATACATAAAATTAAAAAAAAATGATAATAAATAAATAAATCAACAAAAGAGGGTACAACCTCGGGATTCACTGTCTTAACCTGCCGCTTGATAATATTTCAATTTCATTACAGGTTGTAAAACGACAATTTTAGCCACCGAAGCCACAATAGCAGGTGCCTCACATAAAATGTTGGACTGTTTTAATTATTGTTCCGTCACACGTTCTTACACTATTTTCAGTGCTTTGGTAAGTATTTATTGTTCAACGTATCCCTTGTATAACTTTACAACGTAAATAATTACCTAAGAATATGACTAGGTTCATTAGTTACTTTGTAGACACCGCTGCCACCGATGGCTGATCCACCAACATCTTTGAAAATGTTACATATTTGGTTTACATTTTCAGATGTTGTTTCGTTGCCTATCTGAACAAAGCATATATTTGTCTCTTGCTTGTTCAAACCAGACTTTATCGTTTGGGTTGCTACTTTTAGTCTGAACAGTTTGTATGAAAGGAACTTTCATTGTCGGTCCAACAATCGCCTAGTCATGTCTTTTGATTCATCGCCCGAGCCAAGGAGACATTTCTTACAGACTGAATTACGATGCAAAACGTCAATGGCAAAACGTTATCCAGTTTAAGTTCACCAAATGGAAATCTACCACTGGTGTTCTGCAACTGAAGTCAACTTGCTCTATATGTTAACTGAGATAATGCAAAAGTGCTGTCAGAATAGTTGTCTTGGCCATTTCCCAAATAAATTTAGTTAACTTTCGCACTGTTATTAATTGACCTGGCAAATAGTTTGACATGGTTCCAGATATTAATTACTGTATCGACTCTTTTTTTGAATAAATAATAAACAATAATGGAATAAATGCACATGAGACAAAGTCTCTACAAATGCATGGTTAAACCAAGCAATGGAACAACGCTTTTGTTGTTGTTCTTCATCTTGAAGTAATCTTGAAGTAACCATGAGGCATTTAATAATGAGCTTTGCTCATACAGTGGGCTGCAGACATAACCTCTAATAAAGTTAACTCGAAGCAGTCATAAAAGCTGCTCTAAGTTAACTTAGAACAGGTATCAAGTCTGCTCTAGAACAGCTCTAAGTCTGCTCTAGAATCCTGACCGCTCTGACCAGACATGGTCATCGATAGAATCCTGACCGTTCTGGTCAGAGCCATGACTGCTATGACCTGTTCTACCCATGACCGTTCTACCTAAGTCTGTTCTGGCCATGACCGTCTACATAAGTCTGTTCTGGCCATGACAGCTCTCGGCTGACCTGTTCTAGCTATAACCGCTCTCATACCAGCTCTTGTCACAGCCCTGGTAAATATTCATAACGTGTCTTATATACACGTATTTCATATATATCAAGTTAAGTTATATTATAAAAACAAAATTAAATAAAAATTAGAATTATGAAATAAATTATTCGGATATAAAATTGCATTTTGCCGGTTAGTGCTGTTATTCACGGATAATTATTTACCTGTGTTTATCCAGGTAAATTAAAAAAATGTAAGAATGGGTGGGTATTTTCACCGCCGACCACCACCGACCACTCTAATATTATTATATCCTATTATTTTCCTGCATTTTTGTTTGATTTTCCGTCTTGAATCACGATTTTGTGTTGTTGATTTGAGAAAAAAAAATAATGAAAAAATAATGGATATATTTGCATTTGTTAAAATGTAAATGCATATGACAGCCTGGGACGGCCGACCACACTTTTATAACGAAGACTGCCGACTATCATCATTTTTTTCTTGTTTTCTTGCATTTTTTTGGGTCTTAAATCACGATTTAGGTTTGTCCTAAGCAATAAAGGAAACATATTTGCATTTGTTTAGATTTAAAGTGCGCATTTTCTTCTTGGTGATATTTACTTGAGTTTCTATTCCTGTGTATTTTTTTATTCTTTATTTTTGCTCTGTATCTTGTTTTGTATTTCTGTCGTGATTTATGTGTATTTATAATCTGTGTTAAACATACCAAATGAAAAGATAAAATAAAGAATGTATAAAAGTGACATCTTAAAAAAAGTAATTTTTAACCCTTATTTGATCGATCAATTCATAAAATTTTACGTCGTCGGCGGTCTTCTTGTGCGTATTAAGGCCACTCTGTGTTATGTATATTTTTAATTTATTTATAAATAAAATAGTTCTATAGTATATTAGCATATGTTCAAATTTAAATTAGCATATGTTCAAATTTAAATGCTGGTTTTAGTGGTTTATTTATGATTTTTAAGTGGTCGGCGGTGGTCGGCGGTGAAAATACCTACCGTGTAAGAGTTATTTCCCTTTTCGTGATATACCCGAAAACTAAATCGCAAAAAGTGTTCCGTAAATTTATTATTATAAATTAAAAAAAATCGTCAATTTAATTATAGGAAAATGTCAATCATTATCAGATTACGTTTACAGAAACAAATGATTATCTAAAACATCGTAAAATAAGGGGGTACTTATGTTTTTTTTATTTAAACGAGAAAAAAGAAAAACTGACACAATCCAATTTTGATATTCAGTAAAAATGCTAGGACCAAAACAGCTGTGCCCAGAGCAGACTTGGGAAAAATGGTCATGGCCAGATCGGACTTAGATAGAACGGTCATGGCTAGAGCAGACTTAGGTAGAACGGTCATGGCTAGGACAGACATGATTCTAGGACCAGAGCAGTCAGGATTCTAGGACTGTTCTAAGTCTGCTCCAAATTAACTGAACTGTTCTCGTGACTGCTCTCCAAGTTAACTTGGACGAGAGGTTATGTCTGCACCCCACTGTACCTCGTTGTAAGTTTAAGACGGCCTCTAGTACCTGTTTTAACGAAATTTATTGCTTAATGTCGAGCAATGTCACATCCACGTCTTTTTAAATTAATGGAAGTGAGATCGTCAATAAACAAACACATTACCACAGAACACTCTTGCAATCACTGTCATCCTTTACTAGACAAAAGCAAAAGTGTCGTAAGCGATGTGCTCGACAGATAACAAAACAAAAACAAAAATAAATAAAATAATAATAATAATAATAAAATTGAAAATTGAAGGTTTGATCGTTTATCCATTAGATATCCTCTCAAAAACAGGTATATTGTCACAGCCCTGGTAAATATTCATAACGTGTCCCATATACACGTATTTCATATATATCAAGTCACGTTTTATTATAAAAACAAAATTAAATGAAAATTTGAATTATGAAATGAATAATTCGGATATAATTGCATTTTGCCGGTAAGTGCTGTTATTCGCGGAAAATTATTTACCTGTGTTTATCCAGGTAAATTGAAAAATGCAAGAGTTATTTCCCTTGTCGTGATATATACCCGAAAACTGAATCGCAAAAAGTTTTTCGTAAATTTATTATTAAAAATAAAAAAAAAATCGCTAATTTAATTGCAGGAAAATGTCAATCATTATCCTACCTACCTCTGGATCTGTACCTCCGTCTTGGGAGAACCGTAATAAAAATATTATGTTGAACTCTAAAATAACGTGGTTGTGGTGTTGGTATTTACAGTGTACGTGCAATTAAAATATCTCCACCATATATCATCTCCATTAAGAATATTTATAAAATGATAAAAGATGTGCTCCTGTACAGGTTGTGCATAATGTCCTCCCCACATAAAACGTAAAATATCGCCATAAAATCCACATGAATAGGATAAAATCTAAAATCATAGTCTTAGCAAATTTCTGAGTAGCTCATAAAACACTATATGTATTAAAATATAAAATCACTGTCTCTGATACTAGCACTATCATAAAACTGTCTTAAGGGCTTAAATGCTTTTCCTTCTTACTGCATAATGCGTAATAATAATCTTATATAGATTCATGATTTGATTCGTGTGATAAACTGTTAAAATAAAAAATTACTTAAAAGTTAAAAGTAAGTAAATTTAGCGAATGCTGATAATCAAGACTCTTGATACCATTTATAAAGTAATTCTATACATTTTTGATGTGAATATTTAAATCAAATGTAACTCTTAATGCCAAATAGAGCACAAACATTTTTGGAAGAAAAGTTTCACATACAGGTGTTAGCCTCTAACCCTTAGACCCAGCCCCTTTCATCTGGACATCAAGCATCTTTGTTCTCTCTATATGCATCTTAAACATAAGTAGTCTGGACAGTTTTTCTATCTTGGTTACTGCTTCCTTATTTCTTTTATTGATTCTAATTGCTTGTGTACAGTCCATAAGCAATTGTAATTGCATCGTAGTTTCGAGTTTACTAAATGGAATTTCAGCTAATAATTCATGTATCCAAATTTGGCTTATTTGCTCAATGATGGGTGTTCGATACTTGTTAAGATAATTACAATGAAGTAGCATATGTTGGAGATTCTCGTCATCATTTTGACACAGCAAACATATCGGACTGTTTTCATTCCTATAATATTTTACTCTATCAGTTTGGAGTATATAGGTGCCAGTCCGCATTTTCAGTTTCACTGGTATTCTATCTACATCTGTTGTTATGTTACATTTATGCTTGAGGATCGGATGTATCTGTCCTTTCTGTAAGTTGTTGCCTTTCAGATATTCTAAACCATCATGAAGTTGTGATATATTAACAATTCTGTCATTCCAATGGTCATAGATATTACTTTTAATAATATTTTGCCACACAGATTTTTTGATCGGGTTAAGTATATATTCAATTGCTTCTTTCAAGTCATACTTTCTTAGGACTTTGTTGACAGTTATAAACCAGCTATTGCGTCGATCTCCCTTGACAGTAAGTTTTCTAATTGCTAGCTTCTTCTCTATACTACTATCTTGTTGATGGCATATATTATTGAAGAATGTGAGTATTTTGATGTGAATTTGTGCTTCTATAGGTAGTATACCAGTCAATCTGTACACAGCTGGATCAGGGCATCTCATTGGTAGGGAGAGCAGTTGTTTTAACATTCTTTTTTGAAATACTTCCAAAGTCTCTAGATATTTACCAGATTATCAGATTACATTAACTGAAACAAATAATGTTATAAAAGATCGTACAATAAGGAGTTTATAATGTTTTTTTTTATTTATTTAAACGTTTCGGGTTTGAGAAAAAAAGAGCAGACTTTGGAAAAATAATCATGGCCAGAGCGAACTTAGATAGAATGGTCATGGCTAGAACAGACTGGGATAGAACAGTCATGACTAGACTGTATTTTATTTCTTAAAGATCTGTGTCATTATAAAACCTAACTCTTCTGGGAGTTTTATTTTTCAATGTAATTACAAGCAATGGATAACAGTAAATGCCCACATTTGCCCAAAACAACAATCACATGCCACAATTCACAAGTGAAGTGCACTAGAAAAACACTATTGACATAAATAACGATAGGAACTTAGGGTAGCCGGAATTGGTACCGTCACTAGCAAACCCAACGGTATGGTTAAACCGGCTTATGGGTACGCAAACCCCCATTTTCTATTCCGTTTCCGTATAGTATAAAAACATACTAATAAAACCAAATATCTATATGACCACAGCTTGAAAAAGAAAATCATATGACAAGACGGAATTTAAAAAGTCTGAGACGTTATTATGGTAAATATTTTTGGAACTATTATTAACTTGAATATGCATCGTATTTGTAATTTTGGTAGTTTTGTAAGTCAAATGGACATCTTTTAGGTCAAACTTTACCATATAGGCCGTTCAAAGACGCAGATCTTAAAAAAGATATATTGCCTTATCTCGAATTCCGAAGTACTTATATTCTATATATAAACCTTTTTAAGCTTTTGAGATTTATCAGTTGGTTTTGTCTCACATCAAATTTTACCTACGAGTATATTTCTGACAAAAGATTTTTCGTCGAATCTGCATGACAAACTGGATTTGTTGAAACAAAATCTCTTCTTGAAAATTCTTTGATTTGGTTGATTGATTGATTGATTGTTGTTTAACGCCAACTTCAGCAATATTTCAGCTATATCGTAGCGAGAACTATTGATGATATTATGAATATATAACTAAAACAATCATATAAAACGTATGGCTATGTACAGATAAAACAACTTCTAAAAGATAAAATCGTGCGCTATACAATTTAAGATAAATAGATCAGATTTAATGAAATTTAAACCTTGGATAATATAAACTTATATTTTACTATACATATAATCGAATAATTTTGTCGCCTGCGACGTTTGTAAATAATTTTTTAAGAGAATCGGCTGTATAAAATGTGCGACGTATGTTGGCAACATCAACACAGTCAAGTAAAACATGCTGTATTGTGTAAGCACAATTGCATGGAATACACTCAGGTTGGTCTTGTTTATTTAAAATATAACCATGAGTTGTTCGTGTATGTCCGATTCGGCACCTTGTCAGAACAACTTGTTATTTCCGATTTTTTCCAGACGAACCAAGAAGTTTACCAACTTCTGATTGTATTCCATATAATTTATTATTTATTAGCAAGTCCCATCTTTCTTGCCATATCTTTTGGATGTATTTACTTATCAGAGGCTTCATGTCAGTGTACGGCACTAGACAATCCGCCACCTCATCGTCTAATGCATCCTTTGCCTCCTGGTCAACAACTGTGTTTCCATAGATCCCTACATGACTAGGGATCCAAGTATAAATGACTTCTTTGGCTATACCAACAAGAGACTTGTAGAACTCAACGACCTTAAGAATAACTGGGTGTTTTGTCTTTTGACTTTGAATTGCCAATAGGCATGAGAGAGAATCAGAACAAATCAAGACCTTACTTTTTCGCGATGAAGCAACAAATTTGAGTGCTAAGTAAATAGCGTTGGCTTCGGCAGTAAATATGGAACTTGAGGATGGTAGTCGGAGAGTTGCTGCTCGGTCTCCGAAGACAGCTGCACAGGCCACCCTGTCTCCATCCTTAGATCCATCTGTGTATATAGACAAGTATTCGGGGTGTTCAGATTTAATTCTTGCAAACTCCTGCTGGATAACCAGAGGATTAGTGTCAGATTTTTTATATTTTCGTAGTTCAAATTAAATGCTGGTTTTGGGTTTAGCCATGGAGGCTTTTTTGGAGTTTGAATTGGTGCTATTTCGTCCAATTGTACTCTTTGATTTGGCAGAATGATTTGAATGTTTGGTAATATAATTTCCATTCGACGACCTAGTAATGTTTTAAATACATATGGATGTGTTGTTAAATTTTCCAAGTCTCTAGAAACAATGCAAATCTCTCTGCTACATAAGCATGTAAGGATATTCAGTAAATATACATGAGACAAAAAAACAAACAATGGAACATTTGTATTTGTAGAAAGAGATATCACCAGACACTTTTGGCTCTCATTTTCGGAAAGTATAAATTAAATGGAATTCGTTACCAACAGATATTTTGGACATTATTTTATTTGATTTATTTCTTAAAAAATCTAAATTGTTAAAGTCAAGTTTCAATATCTAAGTTTTAATTTATTGTCTTTCAACACATTCTTATCGCGGATTTTAGTAATCTTTAATCCTTAAATGGACTCTATTTAGACAGTGTATGTTTTGGACATAAGTGACAAAATCTTAATCCGCAGTTTGTGTTAATTTATTTCTCTTTAGTGACATTTCTATGGACAAGGCTAATATCTGTTTTATATATTGTTGTTGTTTTATTTGTTGTGTCAGTTTAGAGGTGTATAGTTCGATTACGTCGGACTGCAAAATAAAAGTATAGAACGGAAATATTTACCTACTCGATTTTATAATCGGAACGTGTACATTCCCCCGGTTATACGTGGTGGTTACAGTGGCTGATCCCGTACCTAGTTCTACCGTGAGTTAGTTTCCCCAACAGAAAAAGGAATCGTGGAGAACAGATTTTTACAGACCTTGGAGCATCCAGTCGTGTGATTATGGAACGCCATATTCGACAAAACAATTATATGCCGTCAATTCAGAAAATAGTTTATGCAAATTTTGCGGTAAGGCTGTAGAATCTCAATTTCACTTTAATATATGTGCTGCCAGAAGATCTTTCTGCTATAGATGTACACATTTTGGACATTACGCCAAGATGTGTAGTTTCCACGGACAAATGCCGGGAAAGAAAGTAAAAAGCAAATCAAAACTACGGCGTGATGCCGAAAAGATTGAAAATATTTAAGGAAAAGAAAATCATGTGTATATTTCCCTGTGCCGAATTAAACAACATTGAACTGCAAGAATTCTACGGAGGAGCCGTCCATCGGAAAGAAGAAGTGAAAACACTCAAACAGAAAGTAAAGGACGCGAAATTTGATTAAGAAATGCAGAAATCACAAAGAGTGAAATTAATGATAAAATGTGATTATTTAGAGAAAACATTACGAGAAATAAGCGATAAACACACTAAACAGTTTCGGAATTAAACAGAGTTGAAAAGGAGCACACGCAGGATAAAAAGAAAATGGACGATCTTGAGACGGAATTGATGGATTATAAACTCCAAATAGAGGTACACGTTTGTAAACCGAACACGTATGAAAAAGAAAAGTATGAAACTGAAATAACGGAGTTAAAAGAGAAAATTGAAGACATGGACCACTATAATGAAAGAATGTATGATCAAAGGTGTGAGGCAATAGATTTACAATATAAACTAAATCGTGTAAAAGAAGAAATGCAAACTGAGATATACAAGCTGCAGGATCAAATAGATGAACTCCGATCTCAAAATCAAAACCATTCACATCGCAATCGATATCCATGACAACATAGAGGAAATCGACGGAATTTCAACAGGCATTTCTAAAATTAGATAGAGATACACGTTTAATCTTAGGAATTAGTTTTGGATAATATTACATGAAGTTCATGCAGTTTTCATTTTATTTGGAAAATTTATTCAAGACACAAGGACGTGTCTTCCGTGGAGCGGAGGAATATATCACCGGACACTTTTGGCCCTCATTTTCGGAAAGTATAAATTAAATGGAATTCGTTACCAACAGATATTTTGGACATTATTTTATTTTATTTATTTCTTAAAAAATCTAAATTGTTAAAGTCAAGTTTCAATATCAAAGTTTTAATTAATTGTCTTTCAACACATTCTTATCGCGGATTTGAGTAATTTTTAATCCTTAAATTGACTCTATTTAGACAGTGTATGTTTTGGACATAAGGGACAAAATCTTAATCCACAGTTTGTGTTAATTTATTTCTCTATAGTGACATTTCTATGGACAAGGCTAATCTCTGTTTTTTTTATATATTGTTGTTGTTTTATTTGTTATGTCAGTTTAGGTTTATAGTTCGGGTACGCCGGACTTCAAAATAAAAGTATAGAACGGAAATATTTTCCTTCTCGATTTTATAACAAGAACGTCTACATTCCCCCGGTTATAGAGATCTCATGTAGAAAATTCTTTGATCTGCAAAACTTATGATCCAACAATGATCTTAGCGCCGCTTTTGATTTTGATTTTTGGTGAAAATGTTTAAAAACATTTGAAAAAACGGAAAAATTTTGTATTTCCCCCTCGAGTTACAATCCTTATTTAAGTTTGTCTCAAGTCAGTTATGTGTTGTTCCTATTGCAGATTTCCCTGTGGATTGTGGCTTGTAATTGTCGGCCATTGTTTACTGTTATCTTCACTTGGATAATTCCTCCCTGAACTCTTTCACAGACCAATAGCGTTGAGCAGAAGATTCTTGAATAATGCATTCTTATTAACCTAATCGTTTTTAAAAGTTACCTTACATGTTTCAGTATCTTAGCTCCAATACTGAAAGTTGTTATAAGGTCTTTCTGAAAATTCATCCATCACTTTTGATTAAAAAGTTTTCTAGCAACCATGTCCCTTTTTATTATTGATTTTGGAAGTTATTAATAAATCCCTGAAGAGCTTGTTAATTTTACCTTCAGTGGCAGCGAATTTTTATAAAGGCTTCCCAAAAAGACCCCCTTACATTTAGCTACATATTTCATACCCTCTGTGTATTTTTCAGTGACTAAGTTTTCACGCCTCCCTCTAAACCCAAATAACAAAATACAGAAGTAACTGTTTTTTTAACTGTCTGTATATTGTCATATCGACAACTCATGTCAAAATAAATGATTAAATCTGCTTACTTTCGATCTCGCATATAAATTTTTCATTGGGTCCGTGATGACTTGTTCTTAAGAATTGAATGCAATAGCGATCATGTGAAAAAAGTGCTACGGTCCACGCTTTCACACGACAATAAAACTACAAAATATTGCATTCAATACTTATAATTACATTCAGTAAATAAAATGCAAATGTTCATGCAAGATTACTTCGTGAAAATTGTGGATGGTGACCATTTCTTTGTCTAGATTACTCCGCCTTCTTTGTTTACTTTTGTCGTTGTCAAGGAGTCGCGTGCAGATGTAGTTTTAATGACTGATAAAACACAGTGACGGAAATGATCAGAAGTACTCGTAGCAAATCAAAAACCGCGATTTCCATACAAAGCAGAATGAATGTAATTATATCTTAATAATTATATGTTTGTCTTGATTTTTTCATGTCGTACACATTTTATGGTTTTGTTTCTTGGTGTTTTTCATGTTGGCATTGTACTTGGATTATTCGTTTTTGGACTTACAGTTGGGTTCTAATTTACTTAACTGCACACTTGATTCTACATAACCCCTCATTGAGCCTCATTATTTGAATTCGATATTTCTGACATCAATGTGTGGAACAAACAAATGTTTACCTGATAGAACATCAAAATTATATTAAATTCTAAGTTTTATTTCAGCAAAACCAGTGTAGATGTTATTCAACGGCGGCGTTCACAAGTAACCCATCATGTAATAATCCATGCCCAGGAAACTCACAGGAACTTTGTGGTGGATTCAACAGTATGAATACCTATCAAAAAGGTATTGTAACACATGTATTCTCCCTGAAGTATATTTCAACTACTATGGTGAATAAAAGGATATGGAGTAAATGCACATGAGACAAAGTCTCTACAAATACATGGTAAAAAACAAGCAAAGGAACAACGCTTTTATTGTTGTTCTTCATCTTGAAGTCACCATGAGGCCTTCAACAATGAGCTTTGCTCATACCTCATAGTAGTTCAAGACGGCCCCTAGCACCGGTTTAAGCAGAATTCTTTGCTAATTGTGGAGCAACGCTACATCCATGTCTTTCTTGGTCATGGGTGCGGGATTGTCAACAAACATCAATTAAACTGGCAAAGTGCTCTAACAATCACTGTCATCCTTTGCCCGACAAAAGCACTAGTGTCTTAAGCTAGGGGACAACTACAACATATAGACAAACACAGGGCACTCATCAAGTTGAATGTAAGAAAACTTGGCGTTATAAAATAGTGAGATGTGGGCACTTAAAACAGGTGGTCTGGATTACATTTCGAAAATTACAAAAATAATTGCCAAAATTTGAAAGTATCAATAGTATATCCATATGAGAAATTCTCTAACGCACAAGTACACCATAACTGAAAAATATAGAGAGCATACATCTCTCGCACGGGGAATCGTTTTACGGACTCCACACTGCAGGAGAGACAAACTACAGTCGTAAATGGTGAATAAAAGGATCTGGAGTAAATGCAAATGAGACATAATCTCTACAAATACATGGTAAAAAACAAGCAAAGGAACAACGCTTTTATTGTTGTTCTTCATCTTGAAGTCACTATGTTTGGGGTTTGTAAGTGTCCGATAAAAACGATTCCTGCAAAAAAGTTCACATGACTGATCAATATTGCCTGTCATATTAAAGGGTCTGTAAGTCTCGTACAATTTTGGAACTTCTGGGATCAAAAATTGTAACAGGAAGTTACATTATAAACAAAGATATATGACGTTTCAAACAAAAGTTTGAACGTCATGATCGTCAGACGTCATGTTTTCACGGGAGGTGTTTTCGTTGCCTGTTTATCGTGGATTCTCGCGAGTCACATGACGAGACTTACAGACCATATTGTTTGGAATGTAATATATGCAACTTCCTATAACAATCTATGCACTCGGGAGTTTCGAAATGGAGTTATTTAACTTTAAGTTGAAATGAAGTCTTCAACAATAATCAAACACCCAGACATCATATTTTACTGAATGACTAAATATTCTTTCATTTCTGATTGGATATACATTACTTCTAGTGAGAAAACGTTATGATATGCACTCTGAGGCAGACAGAACATTTATCGCTGCTGTCACGTACCCAAAAATAGACCAGGAGAAACCCGACGTCACATACCGTAAAGTCACACTTTAGCGTGTACCCATATATATAGTAACAGGGAAAATTTATTTTGCTTAGTTAATTACAAACAGTGTCAAGACTGAAGTATCAAATGAAGGAAATGCAAAAGCTGTAAAAGTTTTGGAACAAACAATTATTCATATAATAAAACAGCGACTTTTGATTTCGGTTAAAGCCACAATTTAATCTAAAAATCACCTCGGCAGTTACCGGCTTCAGTAATTATCACATCTCTCGGGCTGTTGAATTGTGGTATTTACCTCATCAAAATTCATTAATTGTATGAAGTTAAAGCGGATTTGAACCGGATTTAGCGGAATTCACAACTTTTGTCAATGGAAAAATGATATGTAGTAACTGTTGATTGGACAACACAAAAACGTAAGACAAAACAGCAGTACAGAAAGGACAAACACAAAAACATTGTAATATAGAGGATACACAAAAAGAGACCAAAAAAAAGGCAACACACAAATAGGGACAATAGCAAAGACGTAGCAATATAAAGGCTAATGAGAGAGCAACAACAAACTGAAAAACAAGACAATATAGACGTATAACAAAGACTATAAATAAAAACAAAAACGAAAAAAAAATAACATGGAAGTGCAGGGGATAACTTAATCAGATACAATAAAAAAATAATTGAAACAACAAAAAAGCAGACAAAACATAAAAAAAATTGAGGTAACAAAAATAGAGAAAACAAGCAACAAAGGCAAGATATGACAGTATAGAGTTAAACAAATAGAGATAATAAAAACCACAAGACATGGCAATATAGAGGCAAAACAAATAGAGACAACAGAAACAACAAAGCAAGACATGGCAATATAGAGGCAACACGAATACAGACAACAGAAACAACAAAGCAAGACATGGCAATATAGAGGCAACACAAACAGAGACAACAGAAACAACAAAGCAAGACATGACAATATAAAGGAAACACAAATAGAGACAACAGAAATAACAAACCAAGACATGGCAATATAGAGGCAACACAAACAGAGACAACAGAAACAACAAAGCAAGATATGACAATATAAAGGCAACACAAACAGAGACAACAGAAACAACAAAGCAAGACATGGCAAAATTGAGGCAACACAAATAGAGACAACAGAAACAACAAAGGAAGACATGGCAATATAAAGGCAACACAAACAGAGACAACAGAAACAACAAAGCAAGACATGGCAATATAAAGGCAACACAAACAGAGACAACAGAAACAACAAAGCAAGACATGGCAAAATTGAGGCAACACAAATAGAGACAACAGAAACAAAAAAGCAAGACATTGCAATATAGAGGCAACACAAATAGAGACAACAGAAACACTAAAGCAAGACATGGCAATATAGAGGTAACACATATAGAGACAACAGAAACAACAAAGCAAGACATGGCAATATAGAGGCAACACAAATAGAGACAACAGAAACTACAAAGCAAGACATGGCAATATAAAGGCAACACAAATAGAGACAACAGAAACAACAAAGCAAGACATGGCAATATAGAGGCAACACAAATAGAGACAACAGAAACAACAAAGCAAGACATG